>JAGXCT010032010.1:0-23452 GCA_022495035.1 Philopotamus ludificatus | reverse complement strand
TGGCATTGGACGTACATCTTCTACCATGTTGGTATCGGATTTTACCCTCTCAACTATATATCTCTGTCTTAAATATGACAAATATGTCAAACCTTTCTCTATATAATTATATAGATTTTTAATGTCACTATTATTAGCGTTTTTATTACAGATACTAGATACACAAGTAATGTGTTCATTTAAAATATTATTATTGTGAAAAAGTGCAATGGGACCACGGACGCCCTACAGTCGATTGCACTTCCGGATACGTCCCCATTTGGCTATGGTCACGTGCGGCTGCAATCGTTTCTGGAAGGGAGTAGAAGATTACATGTCCGCTGCAAATATACTTCTTCTATACTCCGTTCAATGAGTGGTCGAGCTCATATATTCTTCTCCAGCTCTAACGATGGCTGCAGACTCCACTCGCTTCCGACGAACGGATTTCTGCCATTATTTCCTTTAGCTGCTTTATGCCCACTCGTGTCCCAGAGCAGTTCCACTTTGATTCGCATCGATGCTCGTCTGATATATTTCCGAAGATTATTCCAACTAACTGGATTGATCGCAAAGGGCGGAGCAATAAATTTTATTCAGATAAATATCTGTGCAAAATAGAATCGATTTAGTATTTAAACACATGCCAATGGGGGGATAAATTGTGTTAAATATGTTATAGTTAGATTCGGTTAGTAGACGGTAATGGAAGGTAAATAAGATTGGAGATTTGAGATTTCGCCGACTGGAGTTTCCTCCAGCAGGACCATTTGTATAAACTCCTTGTTCGATTGTTCCTGAGTTCCGCAGGCTCTATGCAAATTTTATTGCTTTAAATAGATATTGAATACGTTGCCATATTGCCTTGGGCCAGAGATAATACTTATTTATGGCGTCTGCGCCCAAATTTATATCCCAGCCGCATAAATCTATGGCAGATAGTGCGTTAGTCTCCTCCTGACCCAGTTGTGTACGGAATGTTTCCCTTAATAGGTCGAACATCATATATTTATATGACGACGAATGTTTCACATCTATGGCAACCGTAGATCACCAACCTTTTACTAAAAAACGCATAAAAAACATTTGACTAAATAATATGCGAAGCTCCTAAATAGCTTAGAGTACTGAATAATAATAAATGCTTTAATATTCACTCACAAAATCTTAAATTAATATGGGGTTGAGATATCCAGAATTATTTCACAGTAAACAGACAAAATTTAGTAGACCAACTCTTCTTTTCTCGTTTCGTGTCCGCTCACGGACGTTGCCGATCATGGAGGACAACTTTGTCATGTACATTACAAGAGGGTACCATATCCTCCAAAACATTGTTGTAGACTCTTCAGATATGATGTCTTTCGTCTTCTAGATCCTTCTCGATCATTTTACCCTGAAGAATGAGCTACAATTCATGAAGTCGCATTATATTATTGATTACGCAATGATTTATTTAAAACTTAAGGAGTGAATATTAAAGATATTTAGGGATAAGATACAACCTTGTCACACATCACGTTATATGATAACATCTTCGGTTGTCTCGATTTTATTTATTGCGTTTTGTTGCCAGTACAAATTTGGATCTGGTCGACGATTTTTGTCATTTATCCCAGTAGATTTTAATATTTCAATAATTATATTATTTAGGACTCTATCACTGTCAAATCAATGAAACTTATGTGGACGTCCACATTGACGTCTCAACAACGTTGTACTAAATTTGATGGATGTAAAGAGCCTCCATGGTTACCGGGCCCTTTCAAAATCTAAACTAAGTTACACTAATTTAGTTATCGTTCTGTGTTCAATCTTATAGATATGGAGATAAATGATGATTTTAGCTGATGAGACCAAGAAAAAATATATGGCTATATGCCAAGGATGAATCCTTGAACTTCTGTCTCTATCTCAGCTCACTGAACTAATTTGGAAGTACGAAGAAGAACCATGCTGGCCAACCGGTGCTACTTTGGACTCCAACATCATCTACAGTCGAGATTCCTCTCAAAGAAGACCAATGTCAAGCTCTAAATGTTGGGCTCTGACAAGATTAGCGACAACTGTATATCCTGAAGAGGATGTTTCTGGATGCAGGACAGTCAGCCGCTAAAGAGACTTATGGTTAACAAGTCTCCCTGTCCCGGAGGAAACTTCATCATTGCAACTTCGTAGCGTCGTAGCAGCAGACCAGACAAAATGGAGAAGAGTGATGGATGACAGTATGATGATCATTGACAGCATTGAATATTCTTCTAGAACTGGAATTCTATCAGCTTTTAGCACCTCTACTATTTCAACTGTTGCCTTTTTGTTTTTGGATTTCATTATAGCTCTTTCCACTTATTTTTTTCATGATGGCCGGCCCTGTAGAGGCACATTCTATTCCATGAGCTTGGAGTCGCATATCGTTGAGGAGTTCTTTACATATTCTTTCCATCTGGTTATTTTTTCATTGAATCCAATTAATAGATTTATTTCTTTGTAGTTAAGACCTAAATAGAGAAAAAATTTTAGTGTTTATGATTGCCTGCAAGTTCCTTGAGTTTTTTGTGTAGATCGACGTCCGAAAGTTGACGAAACACATTAGGAAGAATTGGTCTTTGATATGCTGAGACGTTTATGGCGCCCCTCTATAAAATGTATTTTAATTATAGAAGACTCCATCCAACATTTCCAATAAAATGCTTCAAGTTATTTTATTTTTAAAGAAAAATTAAACATATCAAAGCCAATAAATTAGAAACTATCCACTATGCTAACAGTGTCAAGATACGTCAGGGACGAGTTAATAGATATATTTCTTTGTTTTTGTAATATAAGAATTTTTTTGTAAATTTATTTATTTTTTTAATGCATTTAAATTTAGCACTGAATATATCTTTGCTATGTATGCGAATGCATAAATGCAAAATATTATGCATAATAATTTTTGCGGTGTATTTGTGCTTCGCCGTGCGAGTGTACCGCCGCCTTATTGTTATTCAAATCCTTTCTGAGTTACGATTACCATACATTTGTATTATATTCGCGAAGGCTTTGCCGAAAAGCGATTTTCGGCTCTGCATTATTTTCACTTTTCTACGGGGAATAGCGCTTTTCCGCAAAAGAAAACAGACGCGCCCGATTTATTTTTTTCCCTCGCCCATCTCTAGGATATTATTAGCATCGCCGTTGTAAATTTGGCGATGCTCGGACCTCGCAAGATCTCGGTTCCCACATTAATTATTTCTACCGAAACGAGTGAGGAGGCGACTGTTTCATTATTTTTGTTTTCCGACGTGGATTTCGTGTGTCGCATGTGATGTGTTGAAAACCCTTTGACCTGGAAAAACTTTAATTAAAATGCCACCAAAAGTCACAAGTCTGAAAGCCACGTACGACAAAATACGCCAGATAATGTCAACCTTAGCGCCGCAATAATTTATATACAAGCATTAAAATAATATCGTAGTTTGGTGGGTAATTGCCGAGAGAAGTGACTACATACCTGCCTCGTAGCCTTTGTACGACTTGAGCTTAATGCATGATACTTCGTATCCTGGCCCTTGCCGGTGATTTAATTTAGTTTATTGGCACTAAAGTTATAGCTCATATCTAGAGGCTGTGCAAAGTTGAATACGAGCCGTGAAACGTATTTCCCGCATGCATGTTAACTTAAATATTAAATAGCCATTAATCAAATGCTTGACGACCCCTGCTCTTTACGCCGTTCTCTCATTTTGAGCGGGGTGGGCGGTTAATTGAGGTTCGTTGTATGAAAAGAAAATGTATGTAAGGTATTTTTCAGTTAATGAAAGTAGAAAGTTTGAAAGACACAGGGGCCCAAAAACTAATGCCGACGACGAATTCACTTTTAATGAATACTGTAAATGTCGCTTTACAAAATCACCATAGCGCAAAAGAAGATATGCCTAGCTTTAAATACAACGCATTTAGTAATCATAAGTTTTATTAATGCTACTTTTGTTTGACAATCGTTTTAAATAGCAATGAATTATTATTTATTTGCTAATTAATATAGATTCGATAAAAACAAATGTCGAACAAATGTGCAACGTGGCAGGTTTAAATTGGCTCCAGAAGTGCACAGTAAAATAAAATCTACAAACCTTTTCCAGGCGAAATTTTGTTTGAGAAAAAAGTATTTGAGTAAGTTATTGGTTTATTTTTACAAAATTACACTATATAACCGCCTGCCATCTATTTTATAAATCTAAAATATCTTTCCTGAAAAATTCTGCTGACTTGGAATTAAAAAAATCAGAAAAAAAGTCTGGCAAGTAAGCAGGATGCAGTAAAGCCGTCATAAACCCAAGTCATCCATTTTTTCAGGGACAAATCTGCGACATGGGGACGCGCATTATCGTGAAGGAGGAAGATTTTCTCTTCTCTCGATAGACCCGCCATTTTTTTTGTAATGCAGCCTTTAATCGCTCCAATTGGTCACAGGTCACTTGCGCTGTTACAGTTTGACCGTGTTTTAAAACTTCGTGGTAAATGATTCCTTTAGAATTCCACCAAATGCAAAGCAAAAGTTTTTTCGGGTTCAATCCTGCTCTAGGGGTTGAAATTGACTGTTGTCTACGTTCAAGCCATTGTTTTTTTCTCTTCATGTTCGAGTAGAACACCCACTTCTCATCTCCGGTGATTAAATTGCGAAGAAATGGTGTTGTAAAATCTTGCTCTTGCAAATGTTCGCATGTTTTTATCCTCTGCGATTTGTTACGGTCGGTCAACGTGAAGGACTCAAATTCCTTCTTTTCGAATCTTTACCATTTTTTCAGACACTTCTGCGTAATGGACCACTTTGTGCCGGTTATATTTGACTCTTTGATGGTTAAATGGCCTTTTTCAATTTCAGATTTATGACAGCTTTATTTGCTGTACAGGGTCGTTCATGAAACCATCTTTAGGTCAAAACTTCCGGATTTGAATTTTATGTACCAGCGTTGACATTTTCTGACATCTAATACGTCTCCATAAACGCCGCAAATATTTCTTGTAGCGACAGTTGCGTTTTTCTTGGAGTGAAACTGAAAGAGTATGCAGTTTTGCAAATCTTCTGAAGAAACAAATTCGACCATTGTGACTGGGTAGAGTAAAATTATTTTTTTTTGTATTGAACATAAGCGGAGACGTGCCTTGAAAAGCACACAATAAAATAACACTTCTTGACTCGTCAAAGGACTAAAAACAACTGATTCTAAAACTACTCTTTGAAAATACGACATGACTCTTTACTACACCTAATATTTTAGCCTATTAATAAAAACTATTCGTATGAATGGGAAAAAGTCAACGCAGTTTAACCAAAATTGCATAGAAGACTTACATGAATCTTAATTCATTGAACACGGGGACGTGGATTCCACGTCAAAAGCGTTTTTGCGTATGTCCGGGGCGCGCACACCTACACAGCTATAACTTTAACATTTTATTTTATTGTTTTTTATTTGTTAGATATTTAATAGTTGTATCAATACAAAATAATTTCAGACCTTGAGGAGATTTTGGTTAAATGCGGCAAGTGCATATAAAACCATTTATTTGAAAACTGTATGACTCTTTTATAAGATGGAGTTTGTGTAGAAATTGTTGACTTCTGTCAACTGGAATTGACAGATTGATTTGATTTCTCTATTACAAATATCATTATATTAATATATAAAGATGGCAATTAAAAATTGGTTGGTGAAATTTTGTTCCGGAGATGAGTCTTTGAAAGATGAACCAATGGCAGATGGCCCTTCAGACTTCTTAAATGCGATATCGTAATAAAATCCACATCAAATAATAAGGAATTTGGCAGAGAGACTCGATATGTTACAATCAACAGTTTATTTCCACCTGGAAAATTTGAGAAAAGTCAGCAAGTTTGGAATATGAGTACCACATAATCTCTGTAGTACGGCAGACCAAATGTCTATTGCCATAAGTCTCCTCTTACGGCATAACATCGAGCCTTTTTTAGACAGGACACATGGTGAGATCGTTGAGGAATAATTCACCACTAGTTGATGAAGCGCAACGATTGCTGCCGATAAATGAAAAACTACTTGAAAAGCGTTCTGCACTCGTCAATCGGAAAGTCGTTATTCTGTTACACGATAACGCTAGACCACACACGGCAAAAGTGACACAAGAAAAAAATCTGGAGCTTAACTGGTCTTTTTGTCACACTCACCCTACTACCACCTTTTTTGTTTCTTACAGTATTTTTTGATTGAAAATCTTTCGTTATTAATGAGCAAGTCAATCAGGCCCTCGGTACTTTCTTTCAGTCCTAACTCACCAAATTTTATGAGGAGGTGATCGATAAGTTATATTTAACAGTGTTTACTACTAGATTAACATAATTTTGTAATTTTTTTAAAGCAAAATATAGGTGTGAAAAAAAATTGTAAGATATTAATCACTCATCCTAATTTAACACATTACAGTCCGTGCACGCGTTTTCGCGGGCTAGTGAACTCCGGGGTTCAGTCCGTTCACGCGTTTACGCATGATAAATACAAGGCAAATTATACTACGTGACATTAATTTATCTTTTGACTGCTAAATGGTAAACTACATATTGAATATCGTATAATATTCCCGATTTTTACGAAAACATTGGTAAAAATTTGCGCGAAATTAGCGGACTGTATAAATCAATGAAAAAATATTAATTTATTTACTTATATATAATAATTGTACATTTCATGGGGCTGCACACATACATATTTAGTATTTCAATACAGAAATCGATTTTGAATCCGTCATTCTGGACAAGTGGCAACGACTATGATTGATTTATGCACAATGACCCGAATATCAAATGATTAAAGTACATACACGTATTGATACATAGGCACAGGAATGAAATTTCATTCAATTTGTATTGGCAAATAATATTGTTTGGCAAATATGTGTTTGGAGCGGAGGTAAACATATTTGATGTTCGCGATGTTTGCCGTGAAAGCCTTTTTGCAGAAGAGCCAAAATAAACGTGTAATATGTGTACAAGTGCTTCTGCGTATACATAATCTCGGAAGATTTCCGATTACGGGTCCAATTTCAATAAAACCCTAATTGCAATACTCAAGAATCGATTAATGTTATCTGATTGCATTATAAACAAGATTTACAACAGTTATACTAATTATTTTCATAATTAAGGAAATAAAAAACAAGAAAATGTTTTTATTGACCCTTCCAATGACATCGGAGACGTTAAGTTTTAAATTTTTCTCGTAACCGATCACAAACTATTTGTATTTGTCTAAAAAAGTCGAATGAATAAATATTATAAATAATCATCGTCCTTTATTGTCTGCAATTGCGAAATAAAAAATAAAAACAATAATTTTCGATGCTGTTGCTACGGGCACGATGTTTTATCTCACTCACATCCGGTACGATGTGATGTGTGCGAGTGACACGTTCGGCGAGAGCTCAGTCTGCGGCAAGACATCGCCGAGAACGTTCTCATTTACTCGTCATATTGATTAGTTAAAAAATATCGATCAAATTATAAAGCATATCATGCATAACTATTTTCATTCTTAGAATAATCCATTTTTAGAAAACAGGCAAGATATTATTAAAGAATTCATCAATATCTTGACCTGAAATGCTTGGGGTCCCTGACAGACCCCCTTCAAACGATGCGGTTATTTTCGAGACGCTGTGACGGATAAATTAAAAAAACAAATAATAATTTTATCATTTAGAATTCGCTATTGGTTTTACAAAAATTAAAGACACTAAATTTTAAAGCTTCTATAAGAGTCGGATGTAGTCATTCGTAATAGTTTACCTAGGTTAAAGTAGGAAAACACATTAGCTCAAATTAACTTTATTACTATATCAAAACAAAAAAACAAAACAAATATTTTTGATTCATTGTATGAGATTTACCCTGGATTATTTTCTTAAAAAATTCTCGGGTATACAGAAAATAAAGGACTATACTGTAAAAAATATGTTCTAGAAGTACTTCGATTTCTAAAAATATCTTCCATTCTCTCGCCCTCAAGTTCCAACAATACGTCGTAGCTTAAAGCAATTGAATATCTATCAAATAAACTTATGAGATTATTCCTCTACATTTAAATTTAGTTCTATGGTCTTTTTAAAAAGATTTCTAATAACTACAGCAACTGTTAGTTTGCCAACTACTTACTATTCTCAATAAATTGGAAGATAAACTTATTGCATACGTTAATTGTGGTGGATATTGAAATATCACTCCAGACATCACCAATATTTTTAACAGCTTTATAAATGTTTTACTCTTGTTTTTATTGGTTTGGCCCAAACGAGGGCCAAACGTATTGGCCCAAAAGATTTTTTGGCAAACAACTTCTACCATGTCTTTTTTTTAATTACATATCAGATCAAATACTATAGATGCTTCTTATTCATTTTCCTAATTAACATCTAATTAAATAAATTTGTAAATAATATATAATGAGAGTAAATTATAGATTCGACTAAAGTGGGCAGAGTGAAAAGGGTTAAACCTTAAACTAGTGGTTGAATATTCTTATAAATGAAACCATGATCCATTGGTTAAAGAGGTTGTACTCGGAGGAAGGAACACTTTTTATATATTTTTGATATATTTCAAAGAATTTATCAATTCTTGACTTCAAGTTTTTGGGGTCTATTTTTATACAAAATAGACCCCATCGGCCAGCGGCGTTGGTTTCGAGCCATCGTGACGGATCGGTTAATTCTGTTCTTCTGCAATTCCAGATTGTACCGAACCTTGACACTTATTCCTCCAAATTGTACGGTACTTTTTAATTTTTTTAACAGTTAGACCCAATTGCATCGACATTGTTTCTAGAACTTAGGCAACAAAGGTTTTTTTTAAACTCTTTTGTAAACCTTAACATTATGGAAAAGCCTTTGCGCTGTTATTTTCAAGATATTCATCATCGGTGCGACCTTATCTACAGATTTTTGTACCACCAAAAGTATTTTTTCTATCTGAGAAACAGACGCTTTTACAATTCTTTTGAATTGGATGATCATCCATTATATTTACAGTCTATAATAGGATGATACTGATATCGCATTAACTCATACCCTCAATCTCAAGCGATCCTGTTATCCAGGACGAAAATGCAGTTATTAATTTAACTAAACAAGGGTCCTGGCTATCTACAACAATTATTCTGAAGTCTGCAAAGATAGAGTTGTAGTTACAGAGCAGAATTAAAGCCACAGAACAGATTTTTTTTCTCGCGTTTATTTACTTTCGACATCCTTGTCCATCTGAACCCATGTCTGAAATCGCGTCATTCAAGGACTTACTATATACAAAGTATACTTTGGCAAATAAGAAGCCACTGATATCTTCTAACAAGAGAAATGTGGTATAGAAAGATGTAGTATTCAAAGAAAGAAATTTTAGCTTTTATTTATGTAGACGAAATGAGAATATGCCGTACAATTATCAACAAGCAGTAATTTTTTTCTATTATTATGTTGCAGTTATGCATCCCAGTCTGTAATTAAATATATATATCAGAAGTATTTTATTCTTCCATTCTTAGTCCTAAGTGTAAGTACACGATACAACATTGTTTAAACGTTCATTAACTATTACAGTAAGAAAGGCAATTTAGTTTAAGCCATTAGTCATCAAAATTATTCTCATTGATCAATAAAAAATGATTGAATGAGAAAAATAACGTTGTTTCATACATAAATTTGTTATTAATGTTCAATTTTATTGTTTTAATATCAAACTGAAATATTCTGAACATTATGATGGTAAAACAATTAGTTTCTAAGAATTTAGCATAAAATCTCTCATATCTCACAGAAATATTATTGCACTTTGTATTATTTAAATATAAATTTACAAAGCTATTTGTCATTCCGTGTACCTTCACCGAGTACAAAGGCTCCTCAACATTTGTTCATATTAAATAACATCCCTTTATCTCATGGGCCGCATTAGGGTGCCTATAAAAAATCTTCACTCATTTGTTCACCTTTATTCTTTAAGAAAGCTAGGAGAAGGCAAAGCTCAACGCCGCGAGGTTGAGGTAGATGGAAGAGGGAGGGAGGTTACAGGCCAACAACTATATACAGGGTGTTCCCGTCTCATTTGTTTCATACGGAGCGTAACATTGCAGACTTCATACACGTCATAGACCTTTTAGTGTTTCGTGAAAGGAAAACTTAACAAAGAAAAGCCCATTTTCCACATTTCAACCGAAGAAGAATCAAAACATTACTGTCCGGCCACGCGATTCAATTAATTGAATTAGAAATATAATAATGGAAATTTTCAATTCGCTCATTTGTGTTTTGCTAAAATAATAATTTCGATTTTTTATGCACATTTGCGTAATCAAGATTTAAAGCCTTCAGCACGTAGCACCAAGCGACCGTACGTTATAAAGCTAAGTGATATATGTGTGTGTGTGTGTGCGCATAATAAACGATAATATGAAAAGCCATAAATTTTTTACACCATGATTTTCTAAAATGTTGAACGCGAAATATATTTTATCTGAAACATCAAGATATAAATCCACATTAACATTTCATGCGTGGGCCGCGAATTTTTTTAATTCCGCTAACTTAAATAGACTGCAACGTTGTTTTTTGTATTCATATTAATGTTTCTTAAATTCGTGAAATAATTTTAAAAATGCAAATTAAATCAATTCGAATTAACCGTGTGGAATAAATATTTGCACGGTTCGTTATCTCAACGCACAGAGGCATACAATAAAAAAATATAACCAATATGAGGTCGAAGCTTAAAACACCTCTAACAATGTTTTTGATTGAAATGAAATAAAGTGAGGACAATAAAGATATTTACAAAATTAATTATCACCTGAATAGAAAAGTTACGTTCGAGCAACTACACTAAAAGAAAAAAATACCTCAATACACTCAATACCTCAATCACAACAATATGCACGAAGAAGAGAAACGCGGAAGCTGTATGTATTCTTAGCAACGGAAATCACCCAGCCGACTCCAACTGAAGAAATCTCTCAGAGAAAAAAGGTGAAGAGATAACAATATCCATCAAACCCATTTCAAGCTACACAACCCCAAACATAACTTACTCGCAGAAAGTCACAAATGAGTCACCTCAGCCCACAAAAACGTCGTGTAATACAAATTCGTGTTATACGAGGTTTGAAGCTCATACATAATTAGGGTTTGCGTTCCAAAAAAATATCGAAGTTAGTTAATATTATTTATTTTTTAAATAAATAATAGAAACAATATACATTTACGTATTTATTAAAAAAAAACATATAATAGATCATTTATTTATCATCGCTGTCACTTACAATTCCATACGTTCGACTCTTTATCGAGATCGGTTGTGTGTTTTCATCAACAGAGGACTCTGGATTATTTTTGGATTTAGCCTTAAAAAATTCTGTTATAAGCCATTGTCTGCTTTTAGCGTATAAATCTTACGTATATCGTTGTAAGGGAGCCCAGACTGTTGTACAGTCAACCCTCTTATAGCGTTCACTTCTATAGCATTTTTTCCTATAGCGTTCATTTTACAAAACGCTATATATAATACCCCAAGAAAAACGCAACTACAGTCAACCCTCCTGTAGCGTTCACTTCTACAGCGTTTTTTTCTATAGCGTTTGCGACGGTTTTTTGTAAAGCGGTCCCTCCTATAGCGTTCATTTTACAAAACGCTACATTCTCAAGGTCAAATTATAATTTTCGTAAATATTTTATTAATGTGCATTTTAAATATGTACGTGCACTTACGGACCTCAAAAATGTTAGCCATCAATGACTTAAGCGATTAATTGGTTCCGGAGGTTTTCGCGCAAGTCGAGAAAAGCACAAAACCTAACATTTATTGTAAAAACAAAGTAAAATACGGATACGTTCTAGAGAAGAATCGCGATAAGCGAAATTTCGAAAAACAGATCATTGCCAGTTTGATCCACTGCAAAAAAATCTAGATTAATTTTGGCCTCACGTTTGCCACAACGTTTTTTTTATAGCCTTGCCAGAATTGCCGTGATTCATAATAAAGTAAAATGTGTTCTATAATTTATAAACAGTGAACGGTGTTTCCTCATATATCACTTAAACTAATAAAAACATGTTAAAACTAGTAGCGGTTCTTTCTAATTCAAATATCTTAAATCGCGACGCAAATTCTGTTTCTTGTCTTAAGTGCGCAAAATGTGACGTGTTAATTACCAACAGATTGTTGTTCCAATTTTAGTTTTTTTAAAAGCTTTAAACCGACTATAGTCTTTCAAATGCTGAGTTATATCGACGAGAAAGGCAAAATCACACATCCATTCGTTATCTTCGAAACATGGAAATGGATATTCTTTCGAAAAGCTATTTCTGCAACAGCAGTCATGATAAACATTCTTTATTCATCTCACAATCAGCAAATGGTTTCATCTTTTTAGCTAAAATTTGACTAACAGTATAACCAGCTTTCACTGCTTAATCTGATGATAAAATTTGATCTTTGAATATGTTTTGTTGTTGTAAACTTTATTAGCGAATTTTCTCAAATTGATTCATTTGATGCTCCCGCACTTGGCCGTATATGTTGTTATAATCTGTCTCATAAGGCCGTTTAATATTATGTAATTTTAAGGCTGATACTGAATCTGAGCATAAAAAGCAAACAGCTTTATCTATAACCAGAGTGAAAAAATAATCCAATTTTTAAAGTCAAAATGTAAAATCATTCAAACGAGAAAGCGCGGCGGGCCGCACGTGACAGCGTGGCGGGCCGCATGCGGCCCGCGGGCCGCGGTTTGAGTATCGCTGGTCCAGAGAGACAAATGAATGAAAACAAATGAAAATGACAAATGTCTCCAAAACAATCGTAGCCTTATCACAAGCTATATAGAATAAATTTGTCATAACAAGCAATCAAACTAAACTGTAGTTAGTTATTTTTCAAGAGTGCTAAACTTCATGAAATATATTATAATCTACTATTATTAAACTTTTTAATTGGACCATTAAATTCACGCTCGTAAAGATGATTAACTGGATTAAGACAGAGCGTCGGTATCAATCTTGACTGGCTCATTAACAGCCCCGCGGCAACTGGTTCAAAACCAAATTAATCAATTGGCCGACTGCCTCACCACTGCTGAAAACCCCCTCTCTCTCCTCCATCCGGATAATTCGCGAGGAAGTTGCATCTCTATTATACGTACATACCCCAACAACAATTGAAGCGGGAGTAGGGGGAGGGCGTCGGTTTCCCAGGGCCGGAAGTTGGCCCGACTCGCCTGCGGCCTGGTCGATTAATCAATTCCATTCGTATAAAGTATTCCGGCCGAAATTAATTAGATTCTTCGCCGGGAATTAACCTTTTCGGCGCTGCGTCGAAATAACGGGGTTAATATTTAAATACCACTTAACTAGCCTTCTGCCAAACAAATAGCCAATCCCAAAAAAATAACGAGCCGGCCCTAGCGGACCGCTAATGCGTAATGTTTTTTTTCTTTTAATCCAATAAAAAAAATTCGAATTTATCTGAAAAAAAAATCATATATATATGTTCATAATTGAAAATCAACAAAAGTTATTTTCTCTTATCTGCGTTTTTATTTAAAACAATAGTTTTAAATTTCCCATTTCTAAACTAACATATGCCGTCTATTGGAGACCTTTTTTTAATATATTAGGTCAGGGGTGAGCAACCTTTTTTGACAACGGGCCATTTACAAATATAACACAAAAATTTAATAAAGAACGCATATTATCTCTTTATTAACAAAATAAACCAAGTATATAAAATTACAGAAATAAAACACTCTTTAATAGAAATACTATTAAAAAAAACAGCGAAGGATATATTTAATAAGAAATTGGTCAGTGCCTCATAATTAGAAGAGTATGACGATAATCCTGTCTAAATATGTCGAACCGAAAAATGATTCAATTTTATATGCCGCTTTTTTTAAAAATGGGAACTTTTTCTGTCCACTGTATTCCAAAAGTCCTCTGATATTAAGGATATTAAGACCCGTCATAGCTTAGAGGTAATTACAATCAAATTACGATTGTTAGAGTTAATTGCCAATAAGGCAGATAGTATTCAGATTAAGTACTCATTCTTGAATACTCTGAGAGCACGGTCAACAGAGGGTGGGGTGGAGGATGACGACCTTCATTTCCTAAAAAAAAAATTGTCAAAAATATAAGCTGGGAAGCGGGCAGCAGCGCTCTTCAGTATAAAAAATCACTGCGGTGCAGAAGGCAACGGGAAACCACTGCACTATATATTTCCATGAAAACCATGTCCATGGTCCTCCGAAAGGGGAATCATGCACATGGTCACGTTCCTCAGAAATGAGGGAAGTGGTTTAAAATCTTATATAAAAATATAATAATATGTAATCGCTTCACGACTCAAAAAAAAACCCCAACATTTTCTTCATATGTGGGAAATGCACGAAAGAATTGATCTGCAGATGTGATATCAACAAATCCAATTTAGCTTTAAATGACTTTACAGAGCTTATCGTTTCAGCTACGTTTTTGTCTTTCCCTTACAACTCCAAATTTAAAGAATTAAATTTTTCCATGATGTCTGTGAGAAATCCCAAATCAATCAGCCAGCGAGAGTCAGCTAGTTCATCGTAATTTTCTTTTTATCGTTTATAAATGTTTTTATTTCTTGAATTAAACCCACAAATCTTGTAAGAACCTTTCCTTTACTAAGCCATCGTACTTCAGTATGCAGAATAAGATCATGTTCTTTATCTTCAGTATCTTCTAACAGGGCCTTGAAAAGTCGGTGTTGCAAAGGAGCCGCTCGAATAGAATTGATTATTTTTGTAACTATTTTTATAACGTGTTCAAGTGGCAATATTTTACAACACAGAGCTTCCTGGTGGATAATGCAGTGGAAGAACATACAGTTTGAAAATGATTCATCTTCAGGGCAATAAATCCTTTGTTTTTACCTACCATTGCTGGTGCCCGCCCCATCGGTGGTTATCACAGACAGCTTGTGAAAAGGCATATTTATTGACTTAGCGTATGTTATGAATGTATTATAAATATCCTCACCCCTTGTCTGTCCTTTCATAGGTAATATTTGCAACATATCCTCTTTTACTGTGAAGTTATTAAATACCATTCTCACCATAACTGCTAACTGTGCGGTGTCTGATATATCTGTTGACTCGTCAAATTGTAGCGAGAACCAGTCACATATTTCCAAGTCAGTCTTTAACTGAGTTTGTATGTCTGTTGAAATTGCATGTATTCTTCTTGTGACGGTGTTATTTGACAACTGTAAGTCTTGTATTGCTGAGACAATCTCACGTTTGTTAGAAAATCCATCAAACAAACAATCGGCACCAGTCAAAAATAGTTCTTTAAACAACTCACCATCAATGAAAGGTTTCTTCTTTTTTGCGAGCATGTGAGAAATTTTGAAAGAAGCAATGGTGGCCTTTTTAGAATTTTCCACATGTCTAGTGAAAACTGTCTGTTGTATAGTTAAACTTGATTTTAGTTGACATATTTTTTCTTTCTTACTTCAGATTTAAGTGGATAATTCATGTCAAAAGTGGCATGAATTGTCTGAAAGTGACGTTCAACATTATGTTTTTTCGGCACTGCAATACTACTACCACACAACAAACAAACGCATTTATTTTTAAAATTAACGAAACAATATGATTCCTCCTAGTCAGTTTTAAAACTATAGGTTCGTTGTCTTTTACTCGGTCCACTCATTTTAGGACTAAAAAATATAAAAAAAATAGTAATTGAACTACAATATAATATCAGTGTATATGCACGTCTGTTCTACATTATATGCATAAAATGTACATACAGCATCTATAACTATCCCCATAATCAAAAATAGATTATCCCTATTAGTATAATAGATTACGCACTGCTCTAGCCCGTTAAAAAATTTTCAGAAGGAATAAAACTCCTAATTCGTGTTTCTGTCAGACGAAGATGTCTCCTAGCTAAATGTCGCGACCCGGTCGGGGCAACAATCGCAATCACAATGACAACAATGCGGTTCCAGGGTAGCGTGTATTATATTACTATATTTTATAAACCTAGACACTAAAAAAAATCAAAACTCTAACAAATAAATGAAAATAATTCACATTTTTAATTAATATTTATTAAAAAATTCTGTCTAGGTCGAATAGTGGCGGGCACATCCGAATCGTTCGGCGGGCACCATGGGCACAGGGTTGGGAACCTCTGAATTAGATAATACAAACATGTTTAAATGGTTTATTTTCAGGAAATTAAAATAAAACGAGGAGAGATTTAGTACTAACATCGAAATTGAATTCATTGTTGCGATAGTAGCCAGGAAATCTAATCCGGGAATCGGGACAAATTTACGATACCTACAAACTCCGGGATCGGTGCGAGGGATTTTCCGAATTGCATTTCTCTGATTTCGATTGCTTTACGTTTTCAACACATAATACTGATATTAATTTTAATTTGTCATATTTTTGCATCGTTTCCGAGACGTCCTGTATCAAAATTAGCCGAGATCGTCGCTATCACTTATATATTTTCTATAAAAAAATTCTATCTATCAGTCAATCCCAAATCGTTATTTATTGTATTTAATGTTAATTGTCTTTTGGTATTCAACATTTATTGATGGTACAACATTTTCTGCAAGGACTACTTCTGGCCACAGTTTTTCCAGCTAGAATTTAGAGTCGATAGATTATTTTTTTTCCAAGCTTGCGTTACTGTTAAATTTTTATCTTGATCGATATCGTTTAAGATTTTTTAGAACGATAATACGCTTTAAATGTTGAAATTATTCCTTGGTCCAAAGGTTACATTATAAACGTAGTGCTTGGTAGTAAAAAAAATATTTCAAGATTAGGATGTTTTAAATCGAGCGAATGTCCTGGTGCATTGTCCAGGATCAATAATATTTTAAAATCAAAATTTTTTTTCTTCATAAAAGCTTCTGCATCATGTATAAAACGTTTGTAAAACCAAGCCTTTTTATTGGCTCTCCAATAAACAGGTAAATTCATTTTGTCACAAGCTACAGTGCTCAGACCAAATTAATAAACAAAGCACGCGGGCCGCATGCGGCCCGCCAATGATCTTACTGAAAATGAAAGGTTTCGTACGAGTTGCTGTGTCGTCTATATCTGCAAATAAAGACCAATCGATGTATGCTTATGATCTTAATGTATGCTCTAACGATCTGAAAAGGCTATTTTTCTCGTGTTATTTTTGCAGCGTGAGGCTTCGCGTAATTCGTGTTAAGGGATCCTTTTTTTGTATTAACCAAAACAGATCCTTGCCGGTAC
The DNA here is from genome assembly GCA_022495035.1 of Philopotamus ludificatus. Classification (NCBI taxonomy): domain Eukaryota; kingdom Metazoa; phylum Arthropoda; class Insecta; order Trichoptera; family Philopotamidae; genus Philopotamus; species Philopotamus ludificatus. The sequence continues at coordinate 6,155 of JAGXCT010032010.1, read as the reverse complement.
AATTTTCCTATGTGACGAAGATGATCCTGAACTACAAACCCTCGACATCCAATTTTAAATGATAATTCCTCAATTGTTGGACAAAGATCTGAATCCACCATCGCCTTCGGGATATCATCGTCTAATATTTGGGGTCGTCCTTTTTTATCCTTTGAAAATTTCAGTAACGTAATATCTTTTAACTCAAATATATTTATAACATTAATATATTTATTATTACTTTAGACCAGGGGTGAGCAACCTTTTTTTACAACGGGCCATTTACAAATTTAAAAATGTTGTGCGGGCCGCACGTAAAAAAATTAACGTAAAAAAAACGGCGAAAGATTTATGATATAGAAGACACAGCAACTCGTACGCAGCTTTCTAAACGTACATCATTTAATCTCGATCGATGATCGCTTTTAATTATTTTCATTGCGGAAAATAATTGTTCGCAAACGAAATTCCGTTATTAATTTTTCTGAATGCTGTTTGCAAATGCTGTAATTTTTGGGTTTCTCAAGGATTTTCTTCTCTTAGATGTGTAAAATGTGACATGTTGTTTGATAACAGATTGTTGTTCCAATTTTTAGTTTTTTTTTCAAAAGCATTAATTTTATTAAACATATGAATAAATCGGTCTTTTCCTGAAGTTTCAGGTTTCAAGACATTCAAATGCTGGGTTATGATCGGACGATGAAAGCAAAGTCATTATCATTTTTTTATCTTCGAGTTGGGGAAATGGATATTCTTCATTTCCACAAATAATTGAATATCATTTTTTAAATTATATACCCTTTTAAGCATAGCACCTCTATTCAACCAACGAATTTCTGTGTTTTAAATTACATCACCATATACACTTCTCAAATCATTTAAAAAATCTTTAAATTAGTGGTGATTTAACGCTCGAGATTTAAGGAAATTAACAAATTTTATTACAGGCGTAGTGACATTAGCCATATTTAAAAATTTTGTGCAAAGATTCTGTTGGTGAATTATGCAATGATTAACAAATATTTCTCTCCCAGTTTTTAACAACATTAAATCTATGACTCCCACGTTCATGCTTGTCATTGCTGGGGCCCCATCGGTTGATATGCCGACAATTTTATTCAATGGAATTGATAATTTTTCCAACATCGATTTTAGTTCAGTACAAAGGTCTTTACCTGTTTTAGTTCCTTTCGTTGGAATCAATGAACCCAGTTCTTCAGTTATATTAAAATTTGAATCAATTCCTCTTAGAAATATCGCTGGTTGGGATTTGTCATTGATGTCACAGCTTTCATCAAGTGCCAAGGAATACCATTCAAATTGTTTATGCGTTCACTTAAAGTTGCAATTATGTTTTGGGACAGATCTTCAATTCTTCTTCCAATGTAAATCTTGACAAACTGATTTTGGAAATACCGTCCTTTATCAGGCCATTCCCAACAGCAGTGCTAACATTCTTTAATCATCTCACTATCAGCAAATATTTTCATCTTCTTAGCTAAAATTTGACTAACAGTATAACTAGCTTTCACTGCTAAATCTGATGAAAAACTTTTGAGTTTGAAGATGTTTTGCTGCTGTTATATAATATCGCTTTCATCAACTACCAAGGAACACCATGAAATTAGTCTGCAGGACACTCTAGGAATTTTTAAAAGTCAAAATGTAAAATCATTGGCGGGCCGCACGAGAAAGCTTGGCGGGCCGCATGCAGCCCGCAGGCCGCGGGTTGCTCACCCCTGCTTTAGACAATTATGTATGTTTAATTGTAAATATTCTGATTTTTTTTCAACATATTAAAGTAAAATAATCAACATTTTTTCAGAAATAAATAAACAATTATCAAAAGTTTTTCATTATTGAAATATAATAGCATTTAAATTCAATATTTTTTTTAACGTGCACAACATTTTTAAATGTGAAAATGGCTCATTGTCAAAAAGGTAGCTCACCCCCGTCATAGACCAAACAAACCGATTTTCCAGCTTTCGTCCGACGTTACAATACAAATTTTATTTGGGAGATTTAAAATTAAACAAAATATGATTTAAAATTGTTTAATTATTACCAAAACAACGACCCGCATTGTTTTTGCACGTTTTTTTATTTCAAACTTATTTAATGCACTGTCATTGGACATCGTATGACTGGTGTATGGCGCATCGGGCATAATTCTTACGCAAGACTACCCTTTTACGATGCGTAGTCTGTCGCTTTAACGGAGCGCAGGACACTGCTACGCCGTAAGCGAGAGACAGGGCGGAGACGCGCAGGGTGTCGACGATGCAACCCTCCGACGCTCCGACTAGCTTCCCGGCGACGTTGTTTCGTGTCTCGAGCTTGCCCTTGCCAACTGCGGGTGTCACCGAAAAGTCAAGTTTTTATCCGGTCGGCGTATACAGATATAATTTATGGTTTGTTGTAACATTCTGGAATATGCAAAAAATTATAAAGAAATCATTATAACAAAAATCAAACGCAATAAAATTATAAAAACGTATTGGATGACGGTAGTGTACAATTTGGGGTCGCTGCAATGTGATGTCGGGGTGACAGTGCTATTTTTCAAACAGAAGGCCGCGCACTAGTGTAGGTCTATCAATATACAGCCACGTGACCGTGAGCGCTCCCTGTCCCGCGCTGTCTGTCTGCCCGTCTACTGTGTCTGCCAGCGGGTAGCGGCCCGGGGTGAGCAGGTTTACTAAGATGCCGTACTCCTGCAACGAGACAAGCCGGCGTTAGGCGGGGGCGGCAGGTGCTACTAGCGTGTGGGCACACGCACACATGCGACATACACACACACAGGCATACTCATATGCATACTCGCGCCCATGCGGGCACCGCGTGACTCCCGCGTATTAATATAATAAAGAAATGCTTCTAATAATTCCTTTACAAAAACTCTTTTTTTAATTATTGATAATTAAAATACAACCCAAGTTCCAAAAATAAATTACTATTTTTTTCCTTTATTACTAAAATACATTCTGCTTTATAATATACTAAATATGATCGAAATTTCGTGCAAAATCATTTTAAATGCGATATATACCATGTTCCCAAAAAAGTTGCTTAGAAATTACCCTACCGCACGTTTTCGAGATTTCTGTGATATTACCCCAATAGCTAAAAAACCTAATTTAAGTGCGATCGGAATAAATAAAGATGATTGTACGAAGGTTTGTTCATTGTAGCGCGTGAAAAATGAAAAGTACTCTGAATTCTATTTAGCGATACTGGATGAGGATTGAAGGTGCCCTTTATGACTTTGCTATTTGTTTACCTGAAGATTTGAGAAAAACGAAAATTAAAATTACAAAAAATAAAAGATTTGATATTTTTTTAACGACCGACGTCGCCCTTTTCTATATTTCCAAGTTATTTATGATTAAGTAATTTCAGGAAAACACGATGAAAGACTGTCTCAACATAATCGTTCCTAGAAAAAGAACTCAATTCGAAACATATTTAAGGAATTTTTCTTCAACGGTTCTTGCTCAAGGGTATCATATTTTATGATCGGGTATTTTTTACAAGTCGAGATTGAGTTGAGATTGTTACACAGAAATTCGAGATATATTTATAATATTAACTAGTACTATTTTGGGGTTGCTAAAATAAAGATCCTACTATTCATCTTCCTCAAGATAATAATTATCAGAACCCTATGAAATCGTCCCTTGACCGATTCGTCGAGAGATTTATTTGCATTTAAAGTCCAGGACATCCTGAAATAAATAATTATCATTTAATGAATAAAACTTGATAATCCGACGATGCAATTGAAAAATTTCAGGCATCGGTACTTGAAAGTTCGTTAACTCAAGATCCAAACTCGTGAAAAAAACAATTATTTGTTTTTGATCTATCGCATGTGTGTAGCGGCCATTAAAGTGATAATAGCCGCTACTAAATAGAAAGTTAATAAAGATAAATCTTTTTTTATTAGGGATGTAAATATTCCGAAATTAATAACTTTTCCAATTGTAGCATAGCCCCTTTTTTGAGCTAGTTTTATTTAGAATTTGGACAAACTAAATCTAAAAAGAATATATAAGGTAAGGATGGTTATCGATGTGCTATGAGATGTTCAAAATGACATAAACGGACATCGAGTGACATGCTAAGATAATAAAAAATATCGGAACTAAAACAATTAAAGAAGAACTAAATATATTCCGACTGCTGAGTAGCTAATTTCAAGAAATGAATAGAGCGGCCAAACAAATCTTTTTCTTCTATTTAAAAATAATGATATGAAAAAAGCATAAATATGTAATTATGCAATGCTTTTCATATAAAAATCGTATCTAATTAGTACAAAAAAATTGTGAATTTTTGAAAATTTAAACTATTGTACTTTTTTTATTTTACATTTTTTAAAATTGTATCCCTGCATTATATTATAATTTCGATAGGAATATTTACATCGTGTCTTCTTTTCAAACTAACTTATGACAAACATTTCTTAAAAATAATTATAATAAATATACTAGTTAAGTCTTTGCAAAAATTAAATAAACTATATCGTCATTAAAAAATAAAAAATATTATAACCTTATTTTGTTCAATATTAATTGACCGTTCCAGTGAAATATCCCACTGGCTGTTATAACGAACACGACGTTGTTTAGAAAGCCATGGTATTATTCTCTCGTGATTACAAATGACACATATTTCAGCAGATTCCTCATAAAATTGCTTCTCGCTGTCCTCCGTCTCTTGAGTCGGCAGCTGCAAGAATAAGTAAAACTAATAGTTAACACATTGCACGTTTCGAACTACGTTTTGTTTTAATTTTTCAATTGTTTCCAATTTTATATAGATATATATTGACGGAATTAATTACACATACATACAAATGTACTATATATAAATAAAATACAAATTAAGAAAGTTTAAGCTCAGCTTAACAGCTCTTTAAATTGATATTTTTATATTAAAAAAAAAACATTTAAAATACAAAGGATAAACGCTATACAAGGATATGTTTATTATATTTCTAAAACACTTTAACTATGGTTATTTGAAATATTAAAAACAATTCATATATCTTTTATATATAAGAAACTTGATGGTAGATACAATTCGCGTTCTACATGACAGTCTTTATTTGTGCTGAAAAGCGCAGATGAAGCTTCCATGTTTTTTAGACTATTTGATTATTGTGAAGTAAGGATTTTTGCCCCTACTCCACCACGCGGAATTTCGTAGAAGGTTTCTCTTTCGAATATAATCTGCGCTTGGGACTTGTATCAATAAAATCGATTTAAAAATTTTACCAAAATAATTCACAATTTTCAAAAATAATATATTACCAGGAATTTTCATCATACTGAGAAAGTCCTCGGCACCGCCCTTTGTTAGAATAGACCTAATGTATCAATTAAATAAATAAACTATGAAGAAAAACTATTACCTGGATCCCGATTAGTTTTGTAGTTGCATCGACTTTAAACTTAATACTATCTTGTAATTTACTTAAATAGTCTTGCATGGTTAATATATTTCGGCGATTTTCCTTATAATATATTTTTTGATTATAAGTCCTCGTGCAGCGCCACCACGGCTAAAATGAAAATAACATTGTCAACAATTGCCAATAGTCATACATACTCGTTAAACTTTAAAGTTCAATAAAACAGTAAAAAAAATATGAATTATTAACGATATGCACTTTATATTAAACATATTAAAAACTATTATAAACATACCGAACTTTCGACTTCGCTATTTAATTTTTTATTTGTAATTTCCAATACATCCATATCTTTAGTTAGCGTATTAACATCAGTGGATATCCAGATCAATTTGAAAACAAAAATATTTTATATTATTTGTACAAATGTCGATTAAAGAAATATTATGTGTTTTATTCAATTCATTTAATAATTTTAGTTAAACTAATCAAACACACAATTCTTAATATAATGATTATCTCTGATAGTTCTCAACTATAGGAATATTTTTGCAATGCAATTCTAAAACTTTTATTTTTTATGTTTTTTATAATGACTTTTGTAATTTTGATTTGAATAAAATTCTATAATTATAGTATTATTATTTGATCTTAAATAAAATTAAACACTGCAAATCATACCATTTTTGAGTCCGGCAATAACTAATTCATCTAAAGTTAAAAAACATATATTATTATATGACTTTTATATATGATT
>JAGXCT010032009.1:0-12025 GCA_022495035.1 Philopotamus ludificatus | reverse complement strand
TTTATATGGTGTACGGTAAAAATCCATATAATTGGCTTGGCGATTAAAGGGTTAAGTTAATTTTAAGAAAATGCTTATAAAAAAGCCATTTTTTAAATACTCTTATCCCATTTATCACGGCGGCTCGAAAATAACCGCGTCATCTGAAGGGGATCTCACAGATTCCCCATATATTTCAACTATAGATATTTATAAATTCTTCACCAATATCTTGACATTTAAAAAAAAATATGGATTATTCTAAGAATTAAAATAGATATTTATATTGGATTTTTTAATTAATCAATATGCCGCTAATTTGACAACGCTCTTGGCGATGTCTCGCCGCAGAATGAGCTCTCGCAGCATGTGTCATTCTCACGTTTCACTTTAAGATTATGAAAAGATACCTAGTCGTTAGCCGAGGATTTACTTTATTCTCACCGAATCGCTGATAATACAAAAGATTATAATGAAATGGCCAAAAACCTGTCATCCCTTCTGTAATCAAAATTTGAATAAATCTTTATTTTGATTGGAAAATTATTTTTTTGTGAATGATCCAAAAGCTAAACGAGTTATTTAATGTTTAACAATGTTTTAATATTTTTTTTCTAAAGATGAAAGCCATTCTGTGATGCTTTTTAATTCTGAAAATTATCATATCGACACTCAAAGGCATCTGTATTTCGAAAAAATATGATACTATTGTTTTTTTAGTAAATGTATGGCAAATTGCGTAAAAAGATCTAAACTACAGTTCTGCTTCTTTTAGCTTTGGAATTATTCACTTTTCAAATGGTTTTATGACTCCTCTTTAAAGTTTTATTTTTCGAGTGACAAGGAATTTAATAAATATATGATTTTTGAGTAATTTTGTATCTTCCTTTACACTCTGACGACGTTTAGTCAAATCTATCAGCTAAAAAAATTAAATTATTTTTTAAACGTATTTATAAAACCAAAAAGAAAATTTGAAAAAAAACTAGATTTATTATGCTTCGACTTATTATGCTTTGACATTGAAATTGTACAATTAGTTCTATATCCCCTTCTGAGAAAATGGTTTCCTAATTCATTACTAAGTTGGAAGCCCAAAATTAAACTTACTTTAAATGAAACCGCTCGTTCATCATCGTTTTATTTTTTTTTAAACCCTTGTAGTCTGCATAAAACCAAAGCTTATAAAAAAATATTCAAGAGTTAATCCTTATATTTAGTATTTGTAATCCGACAAGACCTCCTATAACGAAGACGTGGCAATCACGGATTTTTTTCTGTTCAATTTTCTGGCTAAAAATGAGCTGTCCATCTGCAGGGCGCGAGCCATCTGACCATTAATTACCATAATTCTATAGGTTGTATTCGGGACCCGAATCCCGTTGAATTAACATTAATTGAATGCAATTAACGGCCGTCCCAAAGTATGAAAGCGCAATCAATGTTGCAATCAGTGTTCCGTCGCGGCTCTCTCTGTCCCAACAATTGGGTACACGTCGCGGGTCCCGACCACTAGCTACCCCCAAGGAGCCAGCCAGCTACCCCCAGACGTTATCCCTGCCTGCCCTAGACCGGGCAACGGGGGCGCCCGGGGGTGTGGTGTGGAGAGACGCAAACCAAAATTAATTCTATTGATTGTTCGACAACAGGAGTCGCCATGTAATGAGGATGCAGACAAGGTCCTGAACCCTTGTAAGCAAGCGGCCGGGGTCTTTCACCGACCCCCATATAAAACTGGCCAAGAGACATTCCCCGAAATTACACAGAGAACAGTTCTGCATACATTTACACATTTTTTAAAATTTAATAATAATTATATTATAATAATATTAATTATTTATCAACATTTGTGATAGTTAAGATCTGCGTTCAGAGGATTCGTATATTTTACTATTGACATTGTATTAATTTGGCTATTTTCATTCTGGATCCATGGCCAGTTTTCCATTAATAAATTTCGATATATTTTCCTAGACATAGAACTGGTGGGTGGTGGGGTTGGGGTCGGGGTGGGGGTTGAGCCCAGTAGCGCAAATAACCTGGGGCGCGGCGTGCCGGGTATAATTTGCCGAAACACTGGTCTATTATGGCGTTCATTCAGCTGAAACTAATTTCACTGTTCCAGTCGGTGGAAAGGAGATCTTCTTGGGGGCCCTAACCACGTAAAACAATACCATACTTCCAGTCTGAGCCGCTCTCTCTCTCTCGGCGAAACTCGGACCTTGGCCGTAGAGACCGTCGACCACTCAGCCAAATGAATGGCTTCGAAAAATCTACGAACCGAATGGTCATTTGCTTGATGGTGCTGTGGTGCTTAATTGGTGTGGTTAATCTGATTCAAATAGGGTTTCAGTGTTTGGTTGTTGACTCTATTATTATAAAAATATATTTTTTTAATTTTATATGAGATCAACTGAACTTTAACTGAAAACAATTGATAATATAAGGTGTGATTAAAAAATAATTTACCGACCCTCTACGATATCTTCCTGTTCATAACTTTATTATATAAATTCGTGGATTTTTATTGTTTTTATCGAGGTATATACAGATTGCGTTATTTCTTATTAGTTTACCAATTTAAATAAATTTAACGGAGTCTATTCATCAGTAAACTATCATAATTTTATAATTAAAAAAACTGAAATCCTTGTTTTTTTTTAACAAAAAAATGTAACAATTATTAATGATTTGAGCATTGACACATTGATTTATTGTGTTGGTAACCTTTTCCCTGACGTATTTTGACATACTCTGTGTTTTGAAATACTCGACGATTTTTCATGTGAAAATATTTTTTGGTCAAAAACAAAACCGTTTTAATGCGCCAGCCTCTGTATACGTCAAACATGGTTTCCGGCGACTTCTTCCGATTTATTCATTATTTATTGCTTATATTAAATTATTTTTCTTAATCATTAGATATAGATTCTTTGATTTTTATAATTTTATTGAGACAAATACTAATTTCTCATTATTTCTTATTACTTTAACACAGTTTACTTTAACCAGACTATATTAAATAAATTAAATATAATCAATTTATGGGCTTTTTATTTTAACAATAAAATCTTAAACTTGATCATAGAATATTTTATACCTTTGGTTCATTGAATATATTTATCTAATTTTAGTAGAGATTTTATTGTAGGATGTAAGTCATTTCTGAAATCGGCGGTCTACTTTGAATTATCTAAAGTAATCTGATTTTACTTTTTTCATTAATTGGTTAATGAGTAATAAGCTTTTATTTATTATGTCTTTTTAAAGATCATATCTTTCTGTGGGGCTCTTTTCAACACGTTAGTTAGCTATACTTTCTGACCAAACTCCTAATTCTTAACGTAAAATTTAACTTCTTTCTTAAAAATAAGTCAAAGGCTACTCTGCATGTTTTAAAATAATTGGAATACTCCTAAAATTTTTCCTTCCTCATGGAATATTTTTTTATAAATAAAAAAAATAAAAAAAGATCCCAGAAAATCCTTGTGTAATGACATTAATTACATCCACAACCCAGCGCTACTAGCGTCGGGTATTAGACGGATGCGGGCTGGTAGCGGAGTGCGGGGGGGGGGGGGTGTCTTATTTAAGTGTGCCAGATTTTTGTATTGTTTTTAAAAATAATTTAAATAAATTGCATTGGCAGAAGTTTTTTGTAATATAAATAAAATTATTTCCATTACTATTTATTATTAAATTTATACATAGTATTATATATGCATGCTATATATATGTACGAATGTATGTACAACCAATGGATATTTTTTCTAGATTATTTTGCTTACGTATTATACGTATCCTCCCCGGCTCGGCCATAGACGTAAGGACTTCCATCTATTCAGTTGTCCGATTTGCATAGCGCCGAAAAGTTTACAATCGCATTTGCTTCATCAGCCCTGTGGGGGGCCCGCGGGACTGTACTGGGATAAGAGCGCGGGCAGGGGGTGGGGCAAAAAGGACATAATTCTTCGTTCCTTCTTTTTTCCAATGGCCCGGGGGCAGCTTAGCGATACATAAATTTCCGGTTCGGCCATCCCTTAAAAACAAGTCACTTCCGGCCGGCAGTCGGCGAGCCCCCGATTGCGGTCCGCGACACCGCGCACGGCCGCCCGTCCCGGCTGCGGGAGCGACGTGATGGCCTCAAAAATTCCGGTGCCATTTTAAAATGGCTCGACTTCCTGCAGGATCGGATCTGTAATTTCCTGCATCCGCCCCTGCGCCACCGAGACAGCGGCGCCCCTGCTAAACTTTCGGCCGAGGTCTCATTCCCTGTCGCCGTCCCCCGCCTCCACACCTTCAGTCGGCTGAAACTTTGCTGAAATGAATGAATGAAGCCGGCAAACGAGCCGCGGGGACCGTTGCTATTTATTATTATTTTCGCTTTAATAGGAAATCCGAAATGATCTTATTTAAATATGAAATTCGTTTGGTGGATGATAGCTGAACGCCAGCATCGTCTTCATTAGCTAACCGAGCTCGATGCAATGACTGAGAGATCGATTTAATTATATTTCATCCCCTTTAGATTTATTTAAAATATTATTGTTCTATATCAGGGGTAAGCAATCCGCAGCCCGCGGGCCGCATGCGGCCATACAGTGGGCCTACAGTAGGCCCAACTAGGCTTATTTTTCCACTCTTGTAAAAAAAAGCTGTTTGCCTTTTATTCTCAGATTCAGTATCAGTCTTAAAGGAATATAATATTAAACGGCATTATGAGACAAAAACATGACACAAATTATTAAATGAATCAGTTCGAGGAATGTTTAAAACAACAACAATATACAGGCGGACCTCGACTTTCGCACATATGATTGGCCTGAAAATGTGTTCGAATGTTAAATGTTCGAAAGTAGAGGGATGTAAACATAAAAGTACTTTAGCAACTACGTACATATACTAACATGTACTAACTAAGTACATACTAAGTAATAATTATATTCTCTTAATAAACTTGTCAAGGGTTAGTTGTATTTTACTACTTTTTTCTTTTCTTTATTGAGAGTTCTGTAACATGCAGTACTATTATGGATCGCCCTACGCACTTGAGATATGCGTTCTCCATTGGGATCACATTCTTCCATAATAATCAAAAATGTCTCGAGATGCGTAAAAGCTTCGTTCATGTTTTTTTATTATCAAGGTCTTTATGATTTCTTCTGGTTCTTCTTTCTCACTTACAATTTGTATACTATTTTCGTTCTCTTGTTGGTCCATTAGAAATTCATCAATTCAAGGGTTCAGAGTGAGATTCAATCTCATTAACATCTTCACTGTTCAGTTTAGAAGGTTTATGACCAGGGGCAACTGATTCGTCCTTTGATAAGAATGTACGATTAGGCATCTTCTTTCAATTTAAACCATCTACATGTAATATTTGACTAGAGGTATATTCTCCATCTTCAATTTTGGACAATGACGAAATAAAGTCTTTTGCAGCACCTTCATCCGCATCAGCTGATTCTCCTGTGAATTTAATATTGTATAAAGAATATCTTGTATTAAAATTTGAAAACCAGCCGTTACTTACATGAAACACTGTGTTAGAATCTTCGTTTTAGTCTAGCCTTCCAATCTTTATGCAAACTAAGAGCCTTAGCTTGAATCATGAAGTACTCAGAGGGATGTTTTCTTGATTTTGATTACTTATCCAATAACACAAAGGTTTCTCCATTTCATCCTTCACCAGGCCGTGCCTTTTGGAAACAATTAAAAAAAAAACGATTTTTCAAAAATGTGCAAAATAGCGAATTGTGCGAAAGTCGAATGCGCGAAAGCTGAGGTCCGCCTGTATATTCAAAGTTCTTCATCAGATTTAGCAGTGAAAGCTAGTTACACTGTTAGTAAAATTTTAGCTAAGAATATGAAACCATTTTCTGATGGTGAGATGATTAAGTAATGTTTAACTGCTGTTGCAGAAATAGCTTTTCCTAATAAAAAGGACATTATTTCCAAAATTAGTTTGTCAAAATTTACAATTGGAAGGAGAATTGAAGACCTGTCCGAAAACATAATTGCAACTTTAGATAAACGCATTCAAAAAGTTGAATGATGTTTCTTGGCACTTGATGAAAGCTGTGACATCAGTGACAAATCACAACTAGTGATATTTGTCAGAGGAATCGATTAGAATCTTAATATAACTGAAGAACTGGATTCATCGATATCAATGAAAGGATCTACAACAGGAAAATACGATGTTGGAGAACTTATCAATTCCATTGGATAAAATGGAAACTAAACTAAACTTAAAAAATCATATTCAATTTTTGTGAAAATGAAAGAATATCCATTTTCACAAATCAAAGATATAGAATGGTTGTGTGATTTTGCTCTTTCTCATGAACTCAACATTTGAATGGCTTAAACAAGAAACTTCAAGGAAAAAGCCATTTATAACATGTTTGATAAAATGAATGCTTTTGAAAAGTAATCTAAAAGTTTGGAACAAACATCAGTTGTCAAACAACACATCACATTTTGCACACTTAAGAAAAGAAATTCCTTCTGAAACCCGAAAATATGCCCAGCATTTACAAAAATGAATAACGAAATTTGACTCGAGAAATTTGATCACCGATCGAGATTAAATGATGTACGTTTATAAAGCTACGTCATCTAATAAAGAAGCAATGCCAAATTTCTCAATAAATAACCTTTTTCCTCATATATCTCTCGCCGTTTTTTAGTAGTATATTTATTAATGAGTATTATTATAAATTCCTTACAACACAACCTTTTTCTGTATCTGGGCCGTGGTAAAAAAGGTTGCTATTCCCTGTTCTATATCATACCTAATCATTTGCCAGCCACAATACACTCACTTGCTGACCGTATGGACCTTGTCAGACTGTCGAATGGCAGTCGAGGCCAAAGGAACCTTAGTCTCACACATGACGTAAGGGTTTTCCTTTCGTGTCCATACGGCAGGGACCCAAGTCGTCTTGGTATGCGGTTTTGTATAAAGAGTTGATCATTGCTAGCATTGGACGTATATCTTCTTCTACCATGTTGGTATCGGATTTTACCCTCTTGACTGTGTCCAGGTAATTAATAAATAAAATGTCCAATTTTATTTATTAATAATTTTAATTTTCCTATTCTCTAGGCGTTATCTGCTTATAACGAGTCATAAATGACGAGTCACAAGTGATTATTAACCCTGTCGCGCAAAAGCAATCCTTTCATCATGGAAAGGACCTCATCAAGTAGTGGAGCGAAAGTATAAAGATTAGGTATTTAAAAAAACAGCCTATTCTGCAGCGGAAGGATAAAAAAAAATGACATCATCATGAGAAATACCTTCTTAGAGAAGGGCTCATTTTTCGGTCAACAAATGAGAGTTTTCCTTCTCAGGACATACTGGTTTTGGATTTTATCAAAGTTTTCTTGGGTTCTTAGTCAATTTATATTAAGGGACAGAATACAGATGGAATGCGGGATTATTTTGTCAAGAGATAAACATGTTTTGGGTTTTTTGTGATAATATACTTAATAATACTTTACATATATAAAGATTCAGTTAATTTAAGGGTTTCAGTTGTGGTTTGTTTATAGGGGTTGTTAGCAATTAATTGTAATGTTATGGTAGCGGGAGGTCGTTCATATCGATAAATTTTCAAAGATCAATGGCTAGCATCCCCCTTCCCCTGGTAGGGGTTGTGAGATGTTAAATATATATATTCTGAATCTCTGTGATATTTAAAGCATAATTATAGAGGGTGGTTTATATGTGCATAATAATATGCAGGACTAGACACAAAGCGTAGACGTCAGACGTTGACCATCTCCTGGGAGGCAGACTATCGCAGGTGTGACGTCACGCGCCGAGTCCCCGGACGATAACGATAATGTCCCGTGGCGGCTAAGCCATTCCGAATGTCTTTCACTCCATATCGCTTCGGGACCTCTTCCTGGATCCATCCACGTCGGCGAGAGGAAGCGACTCTATAGAAATGCAGCGCCCAAGACTGGGCGCGGGGCGGGGAGGGCGGGGGTCCCACTTCCGGCCCGGGCGCCCGCCGGAAGCCCGTATCGCGTGGACGTATTTTACAAATTTGGCACAATACATTGAGCCTATATGTGACAGTAGTCTATTCAATGTGGCGCAATGGAAACTTCGGCTGTTAAGTTCGTATCTGCGGAGGCCGATTCTTAGAAAAAAGAATTTGCATCGCGTCGCACTGCAATCCATCGTCGGCGACTGCGGATTAATAATCCGGGGTTATTCATGGTGTGATAATGGTCCTGTTTATCGCGGGCCGGAGCGGGGAGACTGTCCACACGTGGCGGGGGGCGGAGTGGTGTGAGACGGAGACCCTCGAGGGTCTGAAGAGGGTCAGCCCTGGGCTCGCTCTCTCCACTGACAAGGATGTGTCGCGCGAGCCTACGCATTCATTACCCACCCCTTATCTTCGAACCAATCCAAATGTAATTATTTGAGATTAATCATCAGAACTAATGAACGAACCCCGACCGTCCACCCCCCACCTCCCTATTATCGGTAATTCGATGGGAATATTCACTCGGATATACCTGATTTTGAAACATAATAAAAATTAAATTAAATACTGATATATTTTATTTAAAATTGACTGAAAATGACTGATGATATATAAATAACAATATTATTAATTTAGTTAGATATTTTATAATCATATAAAAATAATAAAAGCACAGTATTAATCATAATTTTTAATAAATATGCTAGAAGTTTTTAAAAATGCAACTCTCATCTCAATCACAACAAAAAAATCAGCTGTCTTTTATTTTTAGAAAAATCTTGATTTTCCTGAATGGATCCACAAAAATAAACGTTAATGAAAAGTCATCCCCTTTTCATCTTAATCATTATTAATCTTAGCCCTTTAATCGCCACTTATATAATCGCTAATTATATGGATTTTTACCGTACGCCGTATAAACTTCAAATAAAATGAAACGGCTAAACATATCGACATTCTAACAATCACATTGCCTTCAAAGGATGTCTCTGCATTAATTTTCATTTAAAAATATTATATTTATTTATAAATAAATTCGTAATAGCGTTTGCCGTGGCGCTCTTGGTCAGCCGGTTTGGCGTGCCTGCACGCCGTGGCGTCTAAACGGTTAAAGATGCTTTTTCTTTGTTTTTGCTGGCAAATTTTGATAGTGATTCGATATGGAATAATTATCTATCATCTATAATTGTTTTTAGCATATCTGTAGAAATAAATATAAATAAATACTAATAAATTAATATGTATAAATAAAAACCATGTTAAAGCAAAATAACTTTTTTTAGTTGTACTTACACGTCAATATCACGTGTTTTTTTTTGTCGTGAAGCGATTAAATATTATTAATTTTATATAAACCATTATGGAAGACCATGGACATAATTTTCATGGGAATATATTGTGCAATGGTTTCCCAATGCTTTCTGCACAATATTTTAAGTAAAATTTAAATTGTCTATTTAAGTAAACTACACCAGTTTTTGTTTTTCTTGAATTTTTCTTGAATAACTTTTTTAATATAAATATCACATGTCACAAACTTTTATATTTATCTTAAAAATAAATAATATAAATTATCATTGCCATGGTCTTTTACACTATGGAGTCTATCTGATCTGTTTATTTTTAATGTAACCCTCGGTTTCGAACTAAATCGATTTCAAAAACCAAGTAAGCTTAGAAAAACCCGCAAAGAAAAAATAAATAAAATGTTTTTTTTTTTAATTTATATGTTTAAATTGCTTACAGCATGTTTTTTCTTAGCAATCTAGTTTAATTTAGTTAGAAAACTAATATAAGGTGCTAAATAAAGTTCAACAAGAAATGGGACATTATATGCAGCTTGGAAAATTAAAAAAAAATACTGAAAATAAGTCAAGCTTTAGTCAGTTTTTTAAATATTTATTTCAATGATTTTTATAATATTAATCATTTATAATATATTGTGTAAAAATCACGATTTTTTCAGAACGTATTCCTACATTTTGTTTGAGCTCTATTTTTTTTACGCAGTTTTTCATTGAACCTCTCTACCGCGTAAATTGAGAGATGCGCGTAAAAAGCTGCTATAAAAATCGTTTTATTTGAGGAAAAATATGCAAGATCGGGGTTCATCTAAATGTTTGATTCCTAGAATATTCAAATCATTAAAGAAAAATCTGACATTATTTTCTACGTGATTTTTCAACTCTTTTCGCTTTTTAATTAAATTAAACGACTTAGATATATATTTTTTTAAATAATATATCCGACTCGTCGATAAGTATAAATTTATTGTAGACCCTCGAAATATTTTCAATGAATTCAGTTTTTATTGCCATGCCAAAAAAAATAAAATAATTTGCACGCTAATACCCCAGTCGATGGCAACTCGCACGGCAATAAATAATCCGGAGCAACATTTTCCAGCTAAATTCGGAAAGTGGGGGGGCTTGTGCAATAAAAAAAATGTATCATTTCTATGTTATGGGGCAACTAAAAAAGCAGAGATTTATGGAATGTGACCCCCCGCCCAGAATTAAAGTGTCTCCAAATGTATAATGTCGACAAACAATATTACCCGAAGAAAATATATCGGTCCGTATTAAGTGGAGAGCATTTATTGGCGGGGGTTATTTACGTTTATCATTATAATAATAATATCGAATCGATCCGATGCACTGAAAATATTTAACATAAAATAAATGGAATTTCCATTTAGGAATTGCCAAAATATGATATTCGACAGGAAATATTATAAAGTTTCTAGCAAATATATATATGGCAGAGTGCGAGATTATCGCTACAGGAGGTCTGACAACCGAGTAGGAAATGAAAGGACCCGTTCGATAGCCGTGATTTGTGGCCCCTGGAAGGAAATATTGTATGTCGAATTAAATAAAGTTTAGGGAGCACGTGCTGCCGACTGGGACCCCCGGGGGGGCGAGGTCGCCCCAGCCTCCCGAACAGATTCTTTACGACCCAGTCCTGCTTATCAGATAATGAACTTATGTTGGAATTTTTTCCCGGGGAAAAAAAATAATAATCGCCATTACTTTCCGGTCGACTGGTATAGAAAAAATCGTCCTGTTGCCAAGTAATAAACGGGCTTGTTTATTTCCCAGGGTGCAACGGCTTACGGGGTCCTCGCTATGAGGATATATTGTCCTCGAGGTCCACTGCAAATAAATCCCTAATCAAAAGTAACCCCAACAGCAATGTGAATCGATGACCACTGTGAACACGAGGACGCACATATTTGCCTCTGCGAATTTATTATTCTTAATTTCCAACGTCTAATACTATTTTTTTAACAAAATTATAGTATTTTCGAAAATATAAAACCTCTCTATTCGTCATTAACATTAAATTAATGAGAAAAAAATCTAACCGCATTATAGGTGATTATTTAACCATTTATTTGTTATAAATAAAACGTACATACACCTAATGGATCTATATTAAAAATTCTAAGGCCCTAAGTAGCCATTTTTACAATTTAATTTTTCAAAATTTACTGATACCCTCAACTTATAGTATTCAGTATATTCATTTGTAGTGAAAAAATCATTTCATAAAGCTTTATATTTATGAGTATAAAGGAAAATCATAGAAATTCACATATTAATACCTTCAAAAACCAAATACACTCGAAAATCAACAATAATATGGAAAATATAAATATTTTTACAGAAATACCACAAAACTATTCCCACATTTTCACTTGTAATTTTTTTATAGCTGTAAACTAAAAATATTATAACTTGTAATATTTAAAATATTTTTAAATATTATACTTTCCCGGTTAAAGTTTTACACAGTTACACTTCATCGTGGTTAATTTAGGTTTTCCCGCTAATTAAGTTTTTTTTAACAGTTGCTTCAAAGACATAAAAAAACGGTACGATGTGAATTTTCAAATATAATATAATAATGAGCGGCAAAACGTAAATTCGTGATACTAAATACAGTGGTACCCGTTTTTTAAGTTTTAAGGCAGTGTTTCCCACGGTGGGGCATTACGCCTCAGAGGTGGGGCACCACGCTTCTTAAGGAAAAAATTG
>JAGXCT010032008.1:0-14430 GCA_022495035.1 Philopotamus ludificatus | reverse complement strand
TGTTGGTTAGCCGGTTTCGCGTGCCTGCACGCCGTGGCGTCTAAACGGTTAAAAATAATACGGATTCCGTGTGAAGATCAGTAATTTCTGGATCGAAAATTAGTTATCGTATATTCAAAATGCTGTCTTAGAGAAAATAGACTTTTAGTGGTTTGGATCGAAGATTTATTGCAGAAGAATAGACGATGTACAAACTATTGATAGTTCATGAGTTGCATCGATCAACAAGTCTTCAGAAAACATAGAAAGAGATATTTGGGTTTTCATTATTATTTTTTACACGATTTTCTATACCATAATGTTGTTTTCTTTTCAAATAACACGGTATTTTAATTTTAGGAACGAATCATCATCACTCTTTTACACTTTTTTTTTGTAGAACCTATCTATATTCTATATTGAAGTACGTTGAGCAACGACGGTTCTTGAAGATAAAGTGGAATCACATATTTTAAAGCATTAATATTTTTAAATGTTGAATGGCAATTAATAAAAAAATATAGCAGCTTCCTGATGTACTCATATTCTCCATTTAAGTTTAATTGGACGGCGTTTCCTTAATGTTTGACATTAAGGAAAGTGTGGATATTTGGCCCTTTTCTTCATCCTTTCTCACTGGATGACATTTTCTTTATTATTTTAGCTTAATATTTTTTATGAAGCAGTTCTTCTGAAGTAAGCTATGATTTAAGTTTCTTCAATAATTTCTATACATTCTCGCAATCGACCTACTAATTCATTGTCGAATTAACGATTCAAGATATTTTCCCAAAAATTCCCAAAATGTAATGGATATTTAATGAGAATAAAACTCTGTTTCTCCATTAAAACGTCATCCACACATGGAGAATGAGCTAGAGCATTTTCCAAAATCAAGGAGATCTACTCTATTATGAATAAAGTTCCATGTTTTTGACGAGATATCGAATCTGACATACATATATAGTTGTTAATGAAGAGATGTGACCATACGTTTAGCTCAGAGTAGGACCGTCCCGATTTTAGGCAACATATCCTGCTGTCTTTAAGCCTAGCTTCAGTTTTTTTAATTTTCTGAAATGATACGCAAAAAAACAAAGTAGATGATCCATTTTATGGAAAAAATAAATGGCCACGTTACTGATTAATATAGCGGTTTAATTTACTTCTTTCCATCGCCTTTTTTGAAAAAAAAACTCGCTTCTTCAAGTGGTTTTTAACGTCGTTTCGAAAACGTTCTCTCTTCATAACCTGAAAATTAATTAATAATCAGATGTATCGAATATATAAAACGTGACAAGAAAGAAGTCCAATGCATTTCTTCATTTTACAGGAATATTTTATTACATTTTCAGATGAGCTATAAATGTAACTATTATGGACAAATATAGCTGCGAGTTTCAGTGATAATTCTTCAATGGTTAACCAAATATATGACTCAATCGAGGACTTTATTCAAACGTTTATTAAATTAGCACTTGATCTTAAATTTCGCTAAAAGCTTTAGTGGTCGTGCTGAAGTATTGATAATAAAGCAACATCAAAGATCAGCAAAATTATATAAATATTTTTAACTCTCCTTATATATATTTTTAATAAAGTCATCCATCGATTTGAACGGCTTCTTTCGAATTAATTAATTTCGCAACGTAAATACGGAGGTTTTAATTTTTTTTAATTGATTTCGATAACATGTAATTAGCAATTATTATTCGAAACGTTAAGAAATTGCGAGAAAATTCAAAAATAATGTTTAAATCTAGGTTGAAGCTATTTACTCAGCTGATATTTGCAATTAATGTATTTTTTCGCAGCATATTGCTAATGTATGCATCGGTTTACCATCAGCTCCTAATGATTATTAAATTAAAACTATTAATAAGCACTTATGAAACATTTTATTCGGGATTATTTAAAAATTCGCAATACGTATGTGGATTCCAGAACAAATCTGGTTTGCATGTGTGCGAGCGAGACGCTAATACACTTTCATGAATGGATGAATTGGCCGTTGTTATAGTGCGCTCAGAGCGGCGTGGACTTATATTATAACAAAAACCATTGCGGCCATATAAACTCAAAATTATATAAACATAGCATTAATTATGACATGTTTCTTTGTTTTATTTTTATATTTATATAATCATAGTTAAAGATAGTTTTTGTGTATTTGTATAGGTATATATATGTAAATTGAACTGAGCAGACTGTATAATACAGAGAAATTTTATGGGAACCGGGCAGGGATAATAATGAATGGTCTCGAGAGCGGAGCAATAATAAAAAAAAACCTATTAGATTCCGAGCCAATTATTGTATTGATGAACGCGGTCCACATGGATGACCGGGGAATTTTATGGAATTAATTATGGTGGTGCGTGGTTGAGATTTGTGAGAAGCCGTGAGAATGATGTTCATTAATTGTTCCGTTGATATTATTTTCTACATTAATTGATTAAATAAATAATAATAATTATTGAAATATTATCTAGTTTCAGTTACGTGCAAGTGAGTGAGGTCAGTGTTTGATTTACTCACTAATTGCAAATAAACGGTTTAATTATTCAAAATAATGTTTATACTTTTGAACAGAATGATGGAATTGATGAGATATTTTACTTAATTTTTCTTGGGAATACTAATATTTATATGCATAATTTATAAATAATATTTTTTTTTATTAATAACAGATATATAGTATCAGTGGAGATACTTTTTTGTTATTGTGGTTATTAACCACAATAATATAAATGTCATTGTGATTATTATACTTTCAACACATTATACGATTTTTGTGTATATATAAATCATAATTTTTTAAGATGTTTTTTTGAGTACTTGTACATAATTTATGTGAAAAAGGTATAGTTTTTGAAGGGAAAGACAATAAATATTTCTTTTAATTAATGATAAAAAATCCAGTTAAATAACTTCGAATTACATTTTAAAGAAAATCGTTATATTTTTATAAAATATCTTCAAAGAACGCAACTACATCCGACTACATTATTACCGACCTTGGGAATATTGTAATATATTTGAGTCTAAATTGCATAATACGTAAGCAACGATTGTTAATAGAAAAAAATCTTAATTTCATGGGAAAGGTTGATAAATGTGTAACTAATAGGATAATTGCTTTTATATTTCAGAAGTCATTAGAATCTTCATTGATAACCAAATACAGCTACGGAATCGGCAGGGCCGACCCGGGGATGGCAGTTCGTCTTATATGACTATCGCACTATCGAGGACAGAAAATTAACTTCATATAACATTGCAATGGATTAACAAAGTGCGCTGCTTCGTGGCCCGAAAAGCTATTGCCTTCTTTCATGATTACTAGTCTTAAACTACATTTTAATCGCATCTATGTATAGTTTTTATTTATCCTGATCCATGACACGTGTCTATAAACCATGGGGCGAGGCTCTTATTTTATGGAGTAGTGCTGTTTTAAGACGCAAAATAGCAAACATTTTGAGATATGTCATTGACCCGAATGTGATCATATCGCATTATCAAAATATGAGATCACTGACGGATTGATCTGCACATGTTATCAACCAAGCAAACCGATTTTATTATTTTTTCCCGATGTTACAAGCGGTCCTGACATCGGAGATTGGAGAAGGGCTTAATTCAGCTAAACAAACCATTACGGACCGGTGTGGAAATATTCGAGATGGGTGCCACATGAGTTAAGTGAGAAGAATTTGAATGACCGAGTCATCATATGCACATCTCTGTTTGCACGAAACAAAATCGAACCCTTCTTGGATCGGATGATAAATGGGGAAGAACAGTGGATTACCTATAAAAACATCGCAAGGAGAAGAGCATATTGTAAACCGGAAAATCTGCCCCCTCCACCTCTAAACCGAGCTTGAGCCTGAATAAGAGAACGTTGGGTATATGGTGGGACATTCGAGGACCAATACACTTTAAGCTGTTGAAACCGACCGAAAAGCTAAATTCGGAGAGGTACTGTCAGCAATTGGATCATTTAAAAATAGCACTCTAAGAGGCCGGCGATGTTCAATAGGAAGGATTTCATACTGCTTTATGATAATGCTAGGCCACATACTGCTTTGAGGACTCGTCGGAAACTCGCAGAGCTAGGCTGTTAAATTTTTCGCCTCTGGTTATCAAGTCATTTTTTAAAAATGGGATATACAAATTTCTATCAAGAAGCAAGAAGTCATAGATAATGATGTATGGAAAATTTATTATTTTGTTTTATTCTAAAACCTGACAGAACTTTCCGGTAGACCCAATAAATATACTCCATTCCCGTGACGCCGTTGGTTTCGAGCCGCCGTGACGGATCGGTTAATAATGGTTGGTACAAACGCAGATATTATACAGCACAACTACTTAATAAGGAAATAAGATAAGGATATCGTACTCATTTATCCGAAATTGGAGTTATACCACTATAAAAAATATCCGTTCCTCAGAAAAGAGGGAAAGTGGATTAACCACTTCATGCGCGTTGACGCGAATACGCGTCAAGCAGAAGCGATCAAATTTCCGCGCTCACGCGTATTCGTGTGAGGCCAGATGCGCAACTAACTAAACTAAAAATTGCATTCTTACTTTGCTATAGCCTGATAATAGATTTTCAATAGATGTTACGACGTTACATGCAATACGATTTTTTTGCGTAAAAGTGCAAAAAATGGACCGAAAAGGGTTTAAAATTTTTTTTTTTTTTTATGTTTTCAATATAATTATATGCTTCAAATTAAAAAGAGAAAAAATACATTTTTTTGAAACGTTTTGGCAAAAATATTGGTTAATAGTTTTTATAATAAAAAATAATAATAATAACAATAATGACATTTAATTGCTTCACGACTTATAATAATTGTATTATATCGTGTGAAAAATATTTTTTTTGTTAAAAGGTTGCCGTCCGCCGCGTTTTAGTACGAGAGTATCCCAGCATCGTCAACAGGCTCCGTTTCTCCGTAAGCCAGTCCGCTCTGGTCCGTGGCGTTGCGCGGTCGTCGCGTCGTTCGCGGTAACGTGCCGCCGTCGTAAATCTCCGAACAGCTGTTCGCCGCTGTCAATACAGTGCGGGACGGTTGCAATCGCCGGCATTTTGAATCGGCGATTGAGTTTGTGTCGTTGTCAAACAATACGAGTGATGATCGACAGTGTTGCCATATGAAAAATCGTTTCGATCGCATTGCGCTATCCGGCGAGTGAAGTTTGTTGGTGTGAATATATTTAAATCGGCTAAAAAATTGGCGGCCCTGTCAGGTATGTGCGAAATATATATTGCCATAATTTAATTTGACGTATCAGGCGGTGATCTCGTCAATCGTGACGTATCAAATTGGTCAGAAAATCACTATTGTCAACGGTATGACTAAACAGGTGTCCGTTGCGCGTAATTGTGCAATTAGACCAGCGATCGCAAACTGTCGATGACGGTTCTGCCGCGTTATAATATACGTTCAGTTATTAATTTCGGTTGCTAGGCATAGTTTGGTCTCGGTTGATTATCCGATTCAATTATATTCGCGTGATGAATCGGCGTAAGTTTGGCCATCCGATATAATTTATTACCACAATGTATCATTATTTAAATTTATGTAATGTAATTCATAATAGATCACAGGTGTTATTCGAAATGTCAATATCACAATATATATTTATATATTTAATCAGCCATAACATTATTAAAATGAATAATATAATACATGAAAAATTTTAAGGTTAACTATTAATTGAAACAAATGAATGCAATATTCAAATTATTTGATTTTACAATTTCACATTAATCTTAATTTATCACGATCCTCTTTATATTGTAGATCGTTCAATGTAGACGAGGAAGCTGGTATACGTGCAGACGTCAAATTTTCTGTCTGACAGTGTTGCCAACTTCGATCGATGTCGTTATATCCATATTGAAGATTATTTTTCATGCATAAATGACACTCTGGTGCTATGTTTAGCCTTTAATATTACAGTGAAACCCTGTTTTTACGTTTTTCAAGAGACCGATAAGAAAACGTAATTGGAGGGAAAAAATTCCGCGTTAGAAAAAAAAATGAAAATTAATTTATGTTTAGATAATTCGGTTTGGTACATATTTTTGTACTTTTTATGGCTTTCGATCTTATAAATCGATATATCTCGATCTTATATACAAACTGATCTATACAACACAGGGTGCCTCTTCTTGAAATTCTTTCTTACAGCAATTTGATGCAGTAAATCCTTCGGAAATCTCGAATTAATGGACCGCTTGGCTTTCTAATATTCATTTATAGCATTTAAAAACGTCTCACATTATGTTTAAAAATTGATTCGAATTTTAAATATTTTAAACGTTAATTGCGGGAAATAAAAAAACGCTTGAAACCTTTCTGTTAATGAATTGTTCCTGACGTGTCTTGACATTAGTAGCCACATTATATAGACAGTAGGCAACTGTGTAAGATTTATGCCTAAAAACAACTTCGTTCTACTCGCGAAAATGAAAAAACGCATGAAAAATCGACGTTAAAGTGATAAAAAAATAGAATGAGTCGTAGGAATTAAACGCCATATAGTAAATTGCGTTTCAGAAGCGCTTCAAAAACAGAAAAAATGATTTGATCCATTTTTTCCCAGTGTTCCAAAATTGGAACATTTTGTTTTTTATCACCACTTCAATATCCATTGACGTAAATAAATTGAGGTTGAATTTGTCGATAGCTGGCAAGTGTGAGGAGCGTTAATTTTGCATCTTTAAAATTGTGGGAGTGAGCTGAGGGTTTTAATGAAAATATATTTTTTTGTAATTAATATGAATTATGAATAGTGTACTGCTTCACTAAATAATGATTTTCCAAGGGCTGAAAATAGATTTTAATAGGATTCACCATCACCAATTAGTTAGAGTGGGAAATATAGTCCCTGGACATGATTTTTGACCTGTATAACTTTATATTAATTTAATTAATATATAATTACTTATACGGTTTATTATTTATGCAATGCCTGAAATCTTAATGAAACCTAATATATTCTTTACAGTGATTATTTTTTTTAAATCAGAAGATTTTCTAAACTGACACATTAACATCAAGCTTAAAATTATCTAATAAATTTGATTCAAGAGATAATATGAGCTTGGAGTTATAATATAAATGAATCAAATGAGGGCCAATAAACATGTCCACGGACCGTAAGCATAGAGTCCGTAGTCTGCAAGTTCCGTTAAACATGTTCAGACTATAGTACAATCACCCTGATTTTATGGTTCTTTTTTTACGCGGTTAAGTAATATGTATTTTTTTTAAATACGCCTGATTTTTTAGTAAATTATTAATATATTTAATTCATTAGAAGAAGGATTTACTGATTTTATTATTATCTGCGAAAAATCTAGATCTATCCAGAAAATTAGAGAACATGATGATGATTTCGTACATACGAATATACGAAGATAAGGGTTAGAATGTTAAAAGACACCAGCGATAAGTAGGATGAATACATTTTAGTATTATTCTATTTCATATTTATAGTTATTTATTTATTTGGCTACGATGGATGGATGGCATAACAGAAAGATTCCAAAGCGTCATTCACTCATATAAAGATTCTAAAGATGCAAGGGGAATAAGTCTTACACTAATATTCCCCCAGTGTCAAACCACGACACTGTTATTCCAGTTGGATTGAAGAATTCCCTGAATTCATAATTTTCGTCGGACAACTATCCGACTACTAACTTAGTTCGCAATATATAAGATGTGTTTTATTGAAATTCCATGAAATTATTATTCAGGGTTATGACGAAATTGATTGATGAATTTGCTAAATTTAAATTCTTTTTATTGACATTCAATGCCACAGAGTTATGCTGATTTTTTTTTCTCGTGTGCTTATCTGTACACGGATCGTTGTTGAAAATAAAACACTTGACCCCCGACTCGTAAGGTCGACCATACTTCTATATTTGTCCATACCAAATAATTCTGCGCCATACACTATTCGTTCTCCCGGCCACAATACAATCTACACCGGTTTATTCCCCGAATTTATGAGCGGCATAAGTCAGGGAAGGTCATATAGGGTTTCTTCAGCTGTAAACACCGACAACAACCTCGACCCCCCCACCCCATATTTCTCCCCCCACCACGCGACCGGGCAACTCTGGGTCGTCGCCGCTCCTCCGTGGGTGTCATCGTTTCTCGATTGTGTATAATTGAACTAGGCAAAATGGCCGATTCGCAATATTTCTCCATTCTCCAAACACGTGCTCTTGCGATTCTATGGGCCGCTTGTCATTTCGGTCACGTGCACAATGGAGGGCGCCTCCGCCCTCTCCTCCGTTGATCCTTGCCGCGGCCCTGCGCTGGTGTGAGGCTGCGACCGGGAAGAATCCGACATAGGTCGACTTTGGGGAACACAATTTTCCAATTAGTCGCCCGAGTTAGGATGCGGGTCCATTACAGGATGTGACCCCCGGCGTCCGTTTGCTCAGACGGCTTTGGCCCTTGGCGATCTGACAGGATTTTAAAATATAAAAAAAGGTTCGAATGAGCTTAATTACGGGTTGTTTTACTAATCCGTATTGTGATTCATCAACCCTTTTCAGGACTAATGCCAATCGTGGCGTGTTTTGTGGCCAGGGTCTGTAAAAAGACCTAGCGAACGGTCAACAATCCATAATAAAACATGTATGAAATTAGTATTAAAAACTCTTCAACTTCCAAGTTTTGATCAAATCGGCTAAGATTAGATTTTCTCCTTCCGAAAAATATCCTTCAACTTCCTCTATAACCATCATCACATTCTGAACCTGTCTACGGTAATAGGATCTATCTATTTTTCCGGTGGTTACCTTCTCCATCTTAATCACTGAAAACTACACCCCGAAGCGTGTGACCATGGGGATTCTTCATTAGGACGATAACTCTCCAGGTCTGCGGCAAAGTATATTTCTGATTTGATTTGGTTGAAATATCTTGTCTTGTTTCCATTAGTAGCTTAGAACCACATAATCTCTCTACTACTTCTACTAGATTTTATGTCTATTACTTCTTCCTCGGTGCTATATTTAGTTATGAGATTTGGCCTTTCCTATAAGCAGTCTCCAATGTAGTGTGTTCCTGGAGCTATCTTCAATTCCCTCCGTCCCCTATCCAAGAACAGTCTTTTCAATTCTTACAACGAATCCAGCCATTTTTTCATGAAGTTAATCTGTACAATAGCTTTTTGCCATGGGCTTCCTCCATTACGTGGTTTACCCATGATTTCTGAGACCTAACCTAATCACTAAGATTTACTAGTTGTTTCTAATCTGTTGGTTATATCGACTTACTTTTTTTGCATGGTAAAACAAGAGGATTACACATATTTAAAAGGTTAAAATCATGCGTAGAAAATTTAAAATTAGATCATAGTAAACTCATCAGTATGTGTACTGACGGAGCGCTGTCAGTGTAACCAATGTCAGTAAAACCAACGGCACTACAAATTTGCTTGAATTTGAATAAAATCGTCCTGTATTATATTGCAGTTGTTCTTAACCTTGTTGGAGGTACTCAACCCCACCAGTTTCACCGAACCCTTATATCATATGTCGTATCATTTTTCATAATATCGTACAATAAAGTCGGGTGTGTGTTTTGACCTCCACCGAACCCGGGAGATGACTCACCGAACCCCTGGGGTTCGATCGAACCCAGGTTAAGAACCACTGTTATATATTGGGAGTTGTTAGATTTGGAATAGTGTGTACTTATCTTCCACTGTGAGGTGCGCTGGGTTTCTTGAGGACAGGTTTTGTGTAGATTTTGGAAATTAAAAAAAGTTTGTATTTTTTTAGAACATGATTTCATCAGGAACTACCCGAAATAACCTTATTATTG
This sequence comes from Philopotamus ludificatus, assembly GCA_022495035.1. Classification (NCBI taxonomy): domain Eukaryota; kingdom Metazoa; phylum Arthropoda; class Insecta; order Trichoptera; family Philopotamidae; genus Philopotamus; species Philopotamus ludificatus. Next base: position 4,573 of record JAGXCT010032008.1, on the reverse strand, counting down.
GAGAACAACTAGCTGATTTGTCATTTTTAGTCTATATTACTAGCAATCTCTATGCTATAAATTCTAAATACCAAGTCATGAATAAATTATATCCTAGCTTAGTAAATAGCTAAATTAAAACTAGTCATATCAAGATTTGTTAATATTATTATAATTATTTAATGCTTTGGCCAATTTTCACACTCAACCCTTTCGTTACGGCAGCTCGAAAACAATTGGATCAATCAAAGTGGGTCTATCAGAGACCCCAAGCATTTCAAGTTAAGATATTGATGAATTCTTCATCAAATCTTGACAATTTAAAAAAAAATGGATTATTTTAAGAATAAAAATAGTTTGAATGACTGACATCTCTTGTACGTGTTAATAGGACGTATCGCTCACACTCAGCACATCGTACCGTATATGAGCGAAAAAAAATATCGCGCCCGTGGCAACAGAAGCGAATATTTTGGTTTTATTTTTTTTTCGCAATTGCAGACTTAGATTATTTATAATATTTATTCTTTTTTAGCGAAAAACAAAAAAAATGTGACATGTAGGATTTATATTAAAAGAGTTATTCGAGAAAAATCAAAAACTTTCCCAATATCCTCCATCGGCACGACTAGGTCAAAAGAGCAGCATAAATACTTGATAAATATTTTTCAGATCAGAATGATTTTGACATAATTAAATTCCTAATCCGCTAGAAAAGGTACTTAACTTGTATTATGCATCTGAAATCGTTTGCTGAAAAAGTGACGCATGGTGTATAAAAGGTTAGCCACCGCTGTCATATCAATTGTATATCCGGGATCATTCTGTTCAATTTCTTTTGGCTGTTAATGTCCTAGTTTTACTAGATTTTTTTAGACTAAAACTCAGCTCAGTTTGTTCCGAAAAGTTTTCCTAGAATAGAATAGAAGAATAGCGCTTTAACCACTTCTATGGTCAACCTCTTGGAAAAAAGTAGGTAATTGTTCTCGAAAGATCAAATGACGACACGTGTCACTCAACGCGCGCGATGCGTTTTCTAGATTGGTGGGGGAATGACCCCGAGCTGGATTCGGGCAAATCACTATAAAAATTTTCGTGTACGATGTGCCCGAATCCAGTTCGGGCAAATCACTGTGTCAGCAAAATACCTGCCCGAATTGTATTCGGGCAAATCCCACAAGGGGTTAAATAAATATACCGCGTTCATACAAAAATTAGAGATAGGTTCCATTACTAAAATTTCCGTGCAATCCTTGAAATAAAATTAATTTTAGATTTTATACCAATTTTATTATGAACTGGATTCATGATTTGATATTAATCGCTTTTTTTATTGCTTTTATTAAATCAATATGGAAAAAGCGCGGAGAATGGTTGGCTTCTCCTGATCCAGCACTTTCATGAAACACCTCTACATTAGAAGAGTTACTTTCCCCTCTGGCGTGTGCAGTAATTTAAGACCCAAAGCTCTGGAATATCATTATCGTGATAGTCGTAAAATACAAACTTTATATATTTTTCAATAGGAAAATCGTGGAAGAGCGAAGATGCTCGAGGATCAAGCTGCGTTCAACAAAGCGAGCGAGCGAGAGGAAAACGGCTTCGAAACGGGAAACGTAACGACTCTCCAGTACTTTTTTTTTTAATACGATGAAAGTTTCAAAATTAAATTTTTGGGTATTGATTGAAAAATACTTTATTTCAACATCTCAGAGTATTATTCTGCGATAAACATAAATATTTGATATCGCGTACGTGTAAAATTGCGCTCGATCGTACGTCGTAATTTTGATTTACCTACCGATTCGGCCTTGGGACGGTCTGCCAAAAAGTTATTTCGGTATTGTCCAAAGATTATGGTGTAACACCTCTTAGTTTACAGCACTTGCTAACTTTCGACGACTGTGAAAATTATTGGACAAAGTTGGAGGGCATTACAAGGTTAATATATTATTCAACTATTCCATTGTCAGCAAAGTGTAGCTGTAGCTGTAATGGCTTTAGTGCGCCCGTCGTAGAATAAATTCAATAATATCCCAGGCCACAGAGTCGCTGGATGTGGAATTTATTATTCGCTGGTTTGAGTTGTGCGAAATGTTGTCGATTATTCGATTATTTATTTCGTTTTATTTTCTCGCTCATCGCCTCTCCGGCGAGACTCGAGCATTTTCTTTGTCGATGACGTGAAAATTTTTATTGGCTCTCTGTCATTGCACTCGGCAGTTAGTTGCGACGCGGAAAATGTTTCATATCTGCGAAAATTGTGGAATTTTGCATAGGTGACGTCGCGCGAAATATTTTTGCAATGAATGTCTGGAAAATTTTACATTAAATCACGGTGCATGCGACTGTAACTCATTTTCAGCGAGTTTTTCGGAAAATATCGTAATATACGCCGGCCGGACGGAGTTTCTCAGCGATTTTTCCATTTTCTTCATACCGCGCAAAAAGAGAGAATCCAAAATTTAATTTATATATCTAATTTTAATACATCGTACGAACATACGGTCATTTGGACAGATGCCCGATCGGTCCGTAAATTCTCATACAATGGTTGTGCTCTGAAACTTTAACAAGACTGGGGGCTTCCTGAATTTTTGCAGAAAAAGTTCTTGTTGAACGATCACAATGGAATTGACGTAATAATAACACATGCTTTATATATTATAGAGCTTATTTTAATTCAAATGCTATTCGGCTAGTTATGAAAAAACCCATTTTTCATTTTTTTCAAGTTTTCAATTTTCATACGAAATACCGTCATCGTATCATGTTTTTCTTTTGTCCTTGAGAATAGGTAGAAAGTGCAGAGCGCCATATCTGGCGAATACGTTAGCTAAGGCAACATAATGGCGTTGTTTATGGCCAAAAATTCTTACCATACTTTTCTACAAGTAAAAGCATCCAATAACGCTACAGTTATTGATAGAAATGCTAAGATAACTTTTTAATTAACATACTATTGACAATCGATTACGAACCATTAATTAGCTGAGAGATTTTGGGGCTTTAGACCTCTTTTGTTCTAAAAACGACCCCCCCCCTCATCAGTGTCAAAACACAACACTGGTTAATTTCAACAATTTATGAGCCGCAAGGTTTTACATCAAACCTAGGCCGCATGGTTTCATGTAATGATAATCCAAGCTAACATCACGTGTATCCATCTGTGGTCAAATAGTAAAATTACATTGTGCATCGTTTTCACAAAAAAAATGCCAAGTGGGGGTATGGCTCTCAAGCCAGAAGGCGTGAACGGCTCAACAAAATCACGCCTTTTGGCGTGAACGGCTCATAAAGTGTTAATATTATTACAGTTGGATAGAAATTTATATAATTATATATTCAACGCAGAATAGATGGAATTAAATTGATTAATTCTTTTTACTTAATCTCTTAATTCATTGTTTTCGTCGGACACCTATTCGATTACTAACTTGTTACTATTGATTACAATTAATTCCTCGATTTACGCGGTTTTATCGCGAAGTTTCGTAAAAACATGATATTCATACCAGCAATTTCTTTCAGCATTTAATTTGATGTTTTTTTTAAATCCTTGCATGCTGAAACAAGATGCTGTAAACTATTAAAAAACTGTAAAAATACACGGTAAGGTGTATTTTAACATTTTTTTTGTTTTTCGCGCGGTGGTCGTCAAACTGCGGCTCGCGAGCCACATGCGGTTTTCCACAGTAGACGTGTCTGAAATACATTTTTTTAAATTTTAATGTAAATTGACTAGAAATATTTGCGAGATACTTTACAACTACACCTATCCCTCGCTTAGCGTGGTACCCGCTTAACAAGGTTTCGCTGTAACACAGTTTCTGTTTAGTCGAATCAATAATTTATTTATTAAATTAACCACTTCTGTGGTCAACCTCTTGAAAAAGTGGGTAATTGTACTCGAAAGATCAAATTAAGACACGTGTCACTCAACGCGCGCGATGCGTTCTCTAGAGACTGGTGAAAAAGTTTCGTGTACGATGTGCCCGAATCCAGTTCGGGCAAATCACTGTGTCAGCAAAATACCTACCCGAATTGTATTCGGGCAAATCACACAAGGGGTTATTTTGTGAAAAAATAACCTATCTTCCTTTTCCATATATGTGTTAGTCTCGCTTTATATGGTTGTATTCAACACTATCAGAACCTATCTTTCGTATTAAGCGAGGGAAGAGGAATGAGGAAAGAGGAATCAAGTTCTGTATTTAATAACTGGGTCCAATCGTCAACAATGTCTGTAAAAAACTAGTATTATGGCTTATGATAACATACATATTATTTCGATAATTTAAGTTAATTGCGACTGAGCTAAGTTAGTAGTCGGATAGGTGTCCGATGAAAACTATGAATTCAGTGAATTCTTTATAACACTGACGATAGGTTATGTAAGAGGAAGAGACCCATTACCTCCGTATGTTTTATAAAAATATTTATATAGGTAGTTGGAATTAATTAATTTAATGCTATCCATCTTTCGATAAATAAATAATTATAAAATCCAACTGAAATAATTTTAAAATTACCCAGTGTCGTGGTTCGACACTGGGTAATTTTCTTTTTATATTTTTATATTTATCTTAAATTT
>JAGXCT010032007.1:0-27915 GCA_022495035.1 Philopotamus ludificatus | reverse complement strand
AGTACAATTTTTGGTGTTTTTTTTTACATCCCTCTACTTTCGAACATTTAACTTTGGCACACATTTTCAAAACATATTAAGGCATAGATTAAACGAAAATTTGTGGGGTATTTATGTCTGTATTTATTCAACGTATGGTAAAGTTTTTTTTCATTTTATTAAATATTTATGGACTGGTGACGATTGAATTTTGAGTCTTTAATCGACTTCAATAACAGCTCGCATATCTTCAATATTAATCAATTGAGTTCCATTTAATAAAAAAAGGCTGAAGATCAAGCAATTTTCATTGGAAAATGTCATTCGTGTATAAATAAAATGAAAGTAAATTTTTGACATATTGCACCATGCCACTCTCGTGATTTGTTAGTCCATCTACCCTTCATCCACTGCCATGACTCATTGAGGTCAAAATTGGCAATACAACAATACTGCTCAACCTTCCTCTTTCACGCCACGCCATTGTTGATTCCTACACATTATCGAAGACCATCAACCACCGTGGCATCGATCAACTTAATGGCTGCACTTGGCCGATTAGATCGCAATTTCGCAACTCTGCACTGAATGAGCCGATACAGTTCGCGGCCGATGGACGTTTCTTCGGCTGGCAATACAATGCAACGGCCGCCGAGACATATATGGCAAGGTTGCGATCATTTATCAAAGAGGAGGATGGTATTGTGCCGGAGACTCCGAACAAATGGCCCGCTTCTGGCATACACGGAGCCAGGCGTCGTCAACTTCGACCAAAAGCGGACTCGACAAAAATAATGATAAATAAAATCAAAATATGATCATTTTTAATTGATTAAATTGAATAATAGTAACAAGAACAAGCAAAAAACTATAGCTTGGAGCTGAAACAATTAAAGAAAGACTAAAAATATTATATTCTGTTAAACAATAATAATTATCAGCTGAAATATGCTTTTTAAATATACAAAAACATATAAATAGCTTATGGGTGATCGGACCTATAATTAGGTTTCCGGCCGATTACTTAGAGTTACTGGAAGTAAAAAGTATGGAATTCAGAAGTCAAAACAAATTAGATATTATTTGAGTGCATGACTAAATAAATAATCAGATTTTTTCCGGTGGGTTCTATGTCGAGTCCAACTCGACATTTTATTATTATGTTAATTAAAATCAAAAATCTCATAGTTTTTGCTTATAGTTGATGATATAAAAGAAAAATGCTGATGTTGAACCAGAAGGGTTTCTACTACAAACATATTTAAGAATATTTAAAGAATACTATCCCCGGGGAATGCATCTAGATTATATTTTCTCTTCTAACAGTTCTAGACATTTTGGGAAGGAGAAGAGAGACAATATACTTTTCAATATATGCGAAAGAAAACCAGATCTATATATGTTTTGAAAGTTTCCACGACATGCTAAATTATTAATCATAAAATATTAAGTAGACTGTTATGAAAGTATAGTAATTACTGTAATGCTACAAAAAATCTAAAAAGTATCGGAATATTTTTTTTAAAGACAACGAAGGGTTGACACTATCGTGCCGTGTCAGTCACCGGTGCCTGACATATTTACGTGTGGTTTTCAGGTTGAAAAAGAACTAAAAACCTTCTATAGGGATAAAGCGATGTCAGTCACCGGCGACTGACACCATACATAAGGTTCTATCTGACTTACATTAAATTAAAACAAATCATAATTTATCATCCGTATATATAAATATATAATATACAATTAAAGTTAACCGAACCGGCAAACTGAACCGGGTTTTTTTTTAAATGTACGTGACAAGATCATTGTTAAGAGCCAAATTTGGGGTTTTGATATTTATTCAAGCATTTTTTTTTAATTTATAGAATGTATAAAATTCAAACTCCCTTATTACTTTTTAAAGAGACTAATAAAAAAAACGTAATTTGTAACTAAAATAAAACGGAACTGTAATGAACGTAAATAGCGGATTCGGATACGTGAATTCCGGGCATGAAAAATGCTGGAATTAATCTATCGCGTTATAGGAAGATACGGTGTATGAGGTTTGGTAAAAAACAATTCGCCATAAATTCGCATTTCTCAAAAAAAAATGTTGTTAAAAGTATTCCTCATCAGACACGTATGACAACGCTTTTTCTAATCTTTAAAGCACTTTTGCGTATTTTTCTCCTCAATGTCAATAAAGCGTCGTCATTTATTGTATTTTAAATAATTGAAATAAGTCACAAAGAACCATGTCTAGCGAATACAGAGGCTAAGATATTATAACGGTAATATTTTTGGCCAGAAAAATTGACAAAACACTACAACGCGTGAAACTTTTATAGCAGTCAGCGATTAAGTAAGCATCTAATGTCAATATATGTCAGGAATACGTCCACTAATACAAAAAATATGGCAGTTGGACTCATAGAATTGTATTTGCTTTGATAGACTAATATATATAATTCAAAATATTGAAATATAAATCATGGTTTTACAGGATTACATCACAGATATGATCCTGCTACAGTTTTTTCACGTCAAATACACCTTTTTCAAATCAAATGCATCCTTTTTCAAATCAAATGCATCCTTTTACAAATCAAATGCACCTAAATTAAATAAAACATTTAAATACAGTTTTCCCACTAATTACGTTTTTTTTTCAGTTCCTTCAAATATGTAAAAAGCGCGTTCCACTGTATTTATGTTTTACCCCAATTTTACGTTTTCCCACAATTTACGTTTTGTTTCAGTTCCTTCAAAAATGTAAAAAATGGGTTCCATAGTATTTAATACCCCGAATTTACGTTTTCCCGCTGCATTTGATTTGTAATCCCGGTGCATTTGATTTGTAAAAGGATGCATTTGATTTGAAAAAATGGGTATTTGACGTGAAAAAACTGTATTAGTATAGAAAAATAAATTATGTTAATTTCTTAAGGATTATTATAAAATAAATTTTAGACACGACCGTTTCAATAAAAATTTCTTTTAAAACCTCCATACTATTTATAAAACGCCGGCTAAGATAATCCATTTTCACTATAATTCACACCTACGATTTTCAGCCATCCGCAACCTTTTTATTTTATTAAAAAAAATATTTAAACTAATAATTAACCACTGCTGTATCGGCGGAAAAAAATATTTAAAATCGTTTCCAGTGTCATTGCTACACGGCAATGCCAGAGGACATACACATGCAGACACTCTTCACACATACGCGTGTACTACTTTTATTCTAATAATGACTTTGATTTGTTTCTTTCTTAATGTACGAAGTGTGCCAATTACGTCACATGTTTTTCCGAATGCAAAGAAGGTCACGAATCGATTCAAATTACGTTTCTCGAAACGGCAGACCTTCCCGGGTCATAAAGAACGCATTACAACCGACAATTATACACGGACACGTGCGGCGGGCGAAAATTCAAGGTTCGCCACCCCTGCAGAATTACGTTCGCGTCGGCAAAACGTTCCGCGTTGCGAAACACCCGAGCAAACGACGCAAAGTCTACTCGATAATTTACACCGGATTATTTATTTGCTCAAAAGAAAATGTGAGCGCCGATTGCCCAACCGCATTTTCATCCGACGTCTTAATTTCGCTCGCATAATCACTGTTTACGACGCGTCTGCTGAAATAACGCTTATGCCCAAACGTGTCGCGTATCGTGAAAAAGATAAATAATTTGAGCAACGTTTTGCCAAAATTTGTACCGATTCGATATGCGGTGAAAGGTTCTAGTGTTTATTTAAATTTTCATATAATGATGACATATTACACAAGTGAGCGAGAGAGGTACGATCGCTTCTTTTTTTCTTAACATTTTTTTTTTTTTAAAAACAAAGGACCTTATACGGAGTGCGTGGGTCCGATAATTGTTTGCCGTTTACTTATTCGATATGTAAAATATTGGTGAAATTCGTGGAGTGGACCGAAGAAAGCGAGTCTCGTATTTAAATTGTGTTTGAAATATCAAACGCCGATCCGGACAAACGAAATTTCACACACCCCACGGCCGCACGGTCGGTAGTAGCACTGGATTTATTGGGAGAAGCTGCGGCTGCAACGGCGAGATGTAGAACGAGCCGCGAGGATGGTTCGTGGCTCGTGGCTCTTGGCTCGTGGCTCCTGGCTCTTGGCTCGTGGTTCGTGGCTCGTGGCCCGTGGCCCGTAGCCCGTGAGCGACACAGCGAGATGCCCGCGAGCCGCACGCGCAGCGTCCGCCGCTCGCGATCGCCGACTGCTGCAGCAACCACAACTCGCTCGGTAGGAGGAGGCTTGTCTTCTGCAGCCGGATCTGGCTCCGTAAATGTTTCCGCAAGAGAGTGATGTATGCATGTGACATTTTTTTCCTTTCGTCCATTGTGCGCAGCTTCCTGATTGGCGTTGGTAATCGCACGAGGATGAGCAATCGGGCAATGCCGAGGTTTTCTGGACGGATCGATTCACGGCATTTGCAACGGAGCAAAGATTAGTCTGAAAATAATTCTTAAATATTAAATTATCTAATAAACATTGTACGTTAACTAATCAAAACCTTAAGGCAAAATAATCCGAGAGAAATTCACAGTTAGTTTGTGACGAGACACAGTAAACACAAACACGTAAGTTTTATTATTACGTTTAAGCTATGGTTGTAAATATTATTTTTCGGTTAAATTATTTTTTTCTATCAAGGGGGAAAGGTGTCAAGGCCGACAATGGTAGAAGCACACTTACGTCATTGCATGCTATTTTTATTCGATCAAGGAATGGAGGCAAACGAAGCATTGAAAAATATTAGGTGTAGTAAAAAGTCCTGTCGTATTTTTTCAATAAAATTTTAAATTCATTTTTTTTTTTTATATATTTATTGATTTATTTTTACAAAAAATAATTACCATTACATTATATAACCTTCTGCCATGAAAAATTCTGCTAACTTGGAATTAAAAAAAATCAGAAATGGCCGATTTCACTTCACTTTCTGTTTGGAATGATTTATTTTTAAAAAAGTGTTTCATAGAACAAAACAAAAATATTAGTTGAAGGGGCTAGTTTAGTGAGTAAACAGGATGCACTAAAGCCGTCAAATCCAAGACATTCATTTTTTTCAGGGACAAATCTGCGACATGTGGACGCGCATTATCATGGAGGAGGAAATTTTCTTCTTCTCTCGCCAGACTCGGTCTTTTTCCTTGCAATGAAGCTTTTAATCGCTCCAATTGGTCACAGTACACTTGCGCTGTTACAGTTTGACCGTATTTTAAAACTTCGTGGTAAATGATTCCTTTAGAATCCCACCAAACGCAAAGCAAAGTTTTTCAGGTGCAATCCTGCTCTCGGGGTTGGAATCGGCTGTTGTTTACGTTCAAGCCATTGTTTTTTTCTCTTCATATTCGAGTACAACACCCACTTCTAATCTCCGGTGATTAAATTGCGAAGAAATGGTGTTGTAAGCTCTTTTTTGGCTTGCAGATCATGTCTTTTTCCTCTGCAATTAGTTACGGTCGGTCAACGCGTGGGGGACCCAAAATTCCTTCTTTTCAAATCTTTCCCTTTTTTTCAGTCATTTCTGAGTAATGGACCATTTTGTGCCGGTTAGATTAGACAGTTCTTTGGTGGTTAAAGTTGGGTTTTATTCAATTTCAGATTTTATGGCGAATTTATTTACTTTTTGCTGATTTGAATTTTCTGTATCATTCTTGACATTTTTTGACATCTAATACGTCTCCATAAATGCCGCAAATATTTCTTGTAGCGATAGTTACGTTTTTCTTAGAGTGAAACTGAAAGAGTATGCAGTTTTTCAAATGGTCTTCTGAAGAAACAAATTCAACCATTGTGACTGGGTAGAGCAAATTTTTTTTTTGTATTGAACACAGGGGAGACGTGTCTCGACAAGCACACAATAAAATAACACGTCTTGACTCGTCAAAGGACTAAAAACAACTGATTCTAAAACTACCCTTTGAAAATACGACATGACTTTTCACTACATCTAATATATTCTTAAATTAAACAAGGGTCATCGGTGGTTTAAAGAGTTTAAAACTGGAAATATTAGATGGACCCAAATGTAATGTCGCATTTTCGGAGAGCATAGTTTCCGATTAGTATTCTTCAGTCCTTTGACTAAGAAAGACGTGTTTGAATACTTTGTATGTCGTGAGTAGTATCAATCTTCGTTTTGAACGGGCACATTTGTATCCCTTTAATGACATCCTTCAGGAAGTACATTTTGGCGTATGTTTACAGTTTCCCGCCAAAAAAAACGCGGCAACAAAACATATATGTTTATGGAGACGCATTAAACATCAGGAAATGTAAAAGATGGTACAAACAATTTACATGGTAATATTGATTTGAAAAATGAGTGAGTGGATGAATCAGCCCTGAAAGAAGAGGTTGGAACAATACCGACCTTCAGTATCGAAGAGTTATGGAGGCAAGCCGGTAGTTCATGGTCGTCAACTTAAAGATACCTGAAACAAATGGGGAAAATTAAAAAAAGGCGTTTGGGTCCCCCATGCGTCGACTGAGTATCTGTTAGTTACTGAAGGAGAATGAAAAGTCGCAACCATTTCTGCACAATTAAATCACCAGAGTCGATAAAAGGCAAGTTCGATCCCGAGAGCTGGATTACATCTAAAAAAAGTTTTACTTGTATAGTGAATTTTTATTGAAAAAATTTTCAATGAAAAATCGAAGGACTTTTTTTAACAAGGGAATCAAACAACTGCCTTTATGATGGCGAAAAGTTTTAATGTTAATTAAAGATTTTTTAATAAGTGTTTACCAAAAAACATTTTGATTCCTCTTCGGTCCCCTTAATATATGATTATAAAGCATAGTTTCCATCATTATAAGGAATTGTTTCCCATCTTCCTTGTGATTTTTCAATTCCTCTTTTGAAAAAACTTCCGGTTTTGATTCAAAATACCATGAGGTTTTTCCACTTTTAAAATATGCTTCATAAACCTGAAAATAAAGTATGCGAAACCAGTAAGGTCTGAGGAATATAAAGGGTGTGGCAGAACTTCCCAGTGTTTAACTCCTGCATTTTTTCTTGAGTCATTCTTTGCTTTATTTTCATCTTTGTCATTTTGAAGAATTTGTTAGAAGAAACCTTCTTTGTATTACATAATACAAAAGCAACATTTAGCACAGATGTTAACGTTAATGGATGGAAAAAATCATACTCTATGTAAAAATACGATAGAACTTATGACTCACCTTATATCAGAGGGACCCGAAAGAAATCGCGCATTTTTTATTAATGTTTTTTTTTTTTACATATTATTATAAAACATAATTTCCATCATTATTGTTCATTATCGTCTTTACTTGGATCCTTTCGTCCGGGCTTGCTGGGGTTTTTAAGCGCGGATGAACTGAATTAAGCTGTTTGGAAGTGGGCGCTGGTTCGCGTTTATGTACCGTAACGGTTGGGCCATTCATTCATTGGTTTGTAGCTGGTAGTAGATTATACATCTTAAATCCCTGGTGTTAAAGCAGGCTTAGGGGTCAGAACGGGAGTTTAATTCGGAAAATCCCATGGTATTTTTCAACTTATGTTATCATGAATAATTCATTACTCATCTCTAGTTGAATTGGTAAAAAGGGTCAGTATTATTTGTTTGGCAACAAGAACTGCATGAGTTTATTTCTTCTTTTTGTTGTCTTCAGATGGTATGTGCGGTGTCAAATTCCATTTTGTTTGTTTACTCGGCTGTACAAAGGGACCTTCGAGATATCAGTCTACGTTCGGCAATTCCTCGATGGTTAATTAAGTTTAGACGTTATTGTGTTTCATGGCATGTTTGTTGATTTACAGAAACCTGGTCGAAAATAGAAGTAGCATAATGTCTGATGTATCCTTCGTTAATCGGACAATGAACTTTGGTATGTGGCTATTGGATAAAATGGTATAAAACGCGCTAACATGGTGTCCTGAACACAAATTGCTCAAACATCATGTTATAAAAAAATATGCTTAATTTTTTTGGGTCCCCTAATATATGACCAGTCAAAATCCGAGGCGTTTCTCGTTGGTATTTTCTACAACCAGTTGGTTTCATTGCTTTTGGTGTTTTTTGCTTTTGGTGAAAAGATGACTGATATCAATACGTTTTCATGAACAAGGGGCAATATATGTTATTTCATATTGAATTACGCTTCTTATCGGACACATAGCTACCCCATCAACACGTTGCGGTCCGGAGGACTCGAAAACGCGTCCTCGCGGGCCAACGTAGAAGTACGGGGGACGCGTTTTCGAGTCTTCGTTGGCGCTGATGTTAGGCTTCAGTGGTACATGTTTTGGTATTTTTGGAATTACACTTTAGAGAGGTTTGAACTATTATTTTTTTTACGCTGGGGGTAACCTTCAGACACGAAAGTGTTGACGTAACTTAAATGGTATTGTGTCGAGTTTACATCGATTTAACTGAAATTACTTAACTTTTGCTATTTTTTTTCGTGAAATCAGCCCGGCTCGGCGCGGAATCCAGCTGACCGAAATGTGTTAAGATAAAACAATGCAAGGGATCTCGGACCCTCTGCTTTTAGAGACTTTTCCAAGGTTTCTAAATAAAAAAAATCGTCGGGTTAAACTTAAAAAAAAGAAAAAACAGAACGGAATACAAATTAAGAAGTCGATTTTTTTTTTTCTTCTTGTCATTTAAAATAAAATGATGTAAAAATAGATATTATATACAAATATAAATTTAAATCAGAGATATTCAAACTGTTGATTTATGGTGGTTTGCAAGTTACTGACAAAATCTGACGTATCTAATTTTTTTAAATCACTAAATTTTCTTACTAAACGGCTATTTGTTTTACCTAAAGATATCAGCTTATGAATAACCGACAAAGTATTTTCAGTAGACACTTTTATTTACTTTTATAAATTTTCAGTTTTCATCAAACGTCAAAACTTTCTTATTATAAGCAAATAAGATTTCTGAATCACACATAAACTGTTACTACCACGAAAACAACATTTAGCTCCTTGTTTGGGGATAATTAGAGAGAAGTTTGGGGAAATTATATATGGAGAGAATAAGAATTTATCCGAAATATATATTAAAGAATATATAATCTCAGCAACTGTTCATCGAAGGTAAGCTGCCTTCTCCATTAGCTTCTTGTCTGATTTAATAAAATATGTGAAGAAAAGAAACGGCATACAGTCCAGATAAAATCGGACATGTTCGTAAACAAAACCGATACTTCAGCTCTAGTTTTCACCATACCTCGAGATTAAAACTGCCGCGTATAAATTATTTTTCACACATACGTATATTTTTCATACAAAAAATGTATATATTACATATATATTAATAAAAAAATCCGTCCATAATTTTCTTATAAATACAATCAAAGATCAAATAAAATCAACAGATTAAATCGCACATAATTAAAATATATTAAATAAATCGTGTGTGTTTATATAGTTGGCATTATTCCCCGCAAAATATTTGGACAATGATCAATTGGAGCTGATTATGTGATTGTTCCGCAATAAATACGCCTCTTAAGGGAAATGCGTCTCAAGGTTTCCCTTCTCGCTCGACAACTAAATACCATTCATTCTTACATGCGTACTATCAAAATTAATTAATGAAAAATTATATTTTTTACGCATTACGAAATTGTTCGAACCCATCGAACATATTCGGTGACAAATGTATATCCGTCTTTGTTGCGCGCCCGAGAAAACGCGACCATTTTCACTTTTGCATATTGCGCCATCTCCCTCTGGCGCACCATGCCGAACGTAACACTTTCCATTTCATTGACGAAAGTGAGTTGCAGGCGTGTCGAATCGAAACGCCCTCTGCAATGTTATTCAATGATCAATATTGATTTTATATAAATCATATGTATTTAGATAAAAACTGTGTAATTTCATTACCTATGAGCATAAATCAGATAAACATTAAAATTTCACTTATTTATACAATATTAAAATAACATAATGTGATGACCATTCAAATAAATTTTCAATATATGTCAGGAGCAGGTGTACCAACGCAATAAAAAATATTATTATACAGCTCGCGAAATTCAAAATTGTCATATTTCTCTTTTCTTACAGAAAAATTAAATTATTATTTATTGTTGTACACGTCGGAGATGTTTCTTGCATTCGTCATACATACATTAGAGATCAGACGTGGCGGTACCCATATGAGTCATACTCAGAGGGCGTGTTCCTAAAATTATGTGACTGGCATCCAAATAACTTCCACACAATAATAGGCAAAACACATTGCGAGAAATTACTTCACTCATAACGTATACTCGATGAATATCGCAAATAAATTATAATATATATTTTTTATGTATTGTAATTTCTTCAAATAATCTGTAATTGGTCATTGTTTCAAGATTTCGTGTTGCGAAGGGCGGTCGGGCATGTGACGCGGCGTCATACGTGACATACGTACCAAGCGGTAGCTAGAGACAGAGACGAGCCATTAAACTGTGACATTTTGACGTAGTGACACTCGTGTGACAGCAATTGAAAGACGAAAATATTTCGGAAAAACCCGAGTTCATGTCCTCTAAAATGGGCAATAAATTAAGGAAATGACTCGGCGAAAAACACGCCGTTGTGGAAATAATGAGATTTTCATTCTTAAAAAAATACAGAAAGAGATTAAAACATAATCGGAAGATTGTACTAGAGATTAAATCAATTTTCGACAAGAAATTCAATAGAATTTTTAAATAATTATTTTTCTAGATTTCTGGAAGTATTCGTAAAATAGATTAGTAACGTATACCATAAAGAAAATGTATTCCTTTTATTTCTACATAAAAAACTTTCACTACTCTGTAATTTCCAAAAAAATATTCGCATAAATTTATATAGTTTTTCATTCAATTGTACATAAAAAATATGAAATTAGTGTTGCTATCTGCTGTTAAACGCATTCGTTTACTTAGAAATATCGAAAAATCACAAATTATATAACACGAATAGTCAATATTTTGTTAAATATATAAATAATCTTAATAATATTTGCTATAAATATATTTTCAAATGTCATTAAACAATAAATATTTAAACTTTTCAATAAAAATTGCATTAATTGATTCCTGAATTACTGTAATCGTCTTATATGATGTATACATATACACTACGGATATGCAGCACCCCCAAGCAAATTGAGTAAAAATATATTTTTTATATATTAATATATATGTGTCTATTGATTATGTATATGAAAATATTAATATAATTCACATTTATTTATCTGGTTGATATCTAATGTAGTTGAGAGCGCTGTCTACTTGAGAGCGCTTCTAGCGTCAGGTATTGGACGGATGCGGGCCGGTAGCGGAGTGCGGGGGGTCTCACTGCTAAGCGCCGTGTCGCGCTGCGACTCGGTTCAGTCGTACTGATTCACTGTTTCAACCACGTGCTGCTTGTCATGTATTTTATTATTGTTAATATTATTCAGCACTTTTACCTTACCTATTTTATTTTAAATAAAATGTGAGCGAAATATCCCTTTTTAGTTTTTAATATTCCACAGCACCCCCAAATATTTTACTTACAAAATTCCAGTTTTTATATATTTTTTAATGATTAATGGACACAAATACAAATATATATGTTTATTATTTTTGATTGCATCATCATCTCGCTGAACATTTGGGCTGTTTTTCCAGACTCCGAGAATTCCAGAATGAGGTGAGTGAGGACTTTCCTTTTACACTTATACCGCGGTGGCTCAACCCTTCTTATTATGCCGTTTTTTACAGAAAATATTCCATATCTCGGCCAATGTTGGCATTGGACATGTATCTTCTACCATTCCTGATATTGGATTTTACCCTCTCGACTGTGTCCAGGCAAGTAGGAGGGGGTTTGTCTCGGTATTCGTTCTCATCTTTTTTTGAGTGTGGCGGCGTGACGAGTCAGAGCTATTATTACCTTTGTTATGTAATAGAATAACTCTTTCATCACAGAAAATATTCTCTAAAAGAAGAGGCACCCTAACTAGGAGGAAGTAGGAGCAAAAGTATCGAAACTAAGCCGCTAATCGGTCTTCATTTTAGGGTATTCCTTCTCCAAGCATACTAGTTTTATTTGTCATCAATAACAATTTATAACCTTTAATGACCTCAAATGTAAACAAAAATTTATTACTACTATCTTTTTTTCAAATATCTCATTTTCTAACCAGTAGAACCAATACACTCTGGGAAGAAAAACCCTAAAATGAAAGTCGATAATCGATTTAGTTTCGATCAATTTTCTCCCTCTTCCTTCTTACTAGGAGGACCTCGTTTTAGGAAAGGTCCTTACTATGATAAAAGGATTGCTTTACGCAACAAGGTTAATGCTAGCGTGACCATGTGCATGATTCCCTTTATGGAGGACCATGGACATGGTTTTAATGTGAATATATAGTGCAGTGGTTTCCCGTTGCCTTCTACACTGCAGTATTTTTTTATAATTTAAAGTGGGCTGCTGCCCACTTTCCAGCTTATATTTTTCATTTATAATTATTTTTTTTGTGAAATGAAGATCGTCAACCTCCGACCTCACCCCTCTATTCATTAAAATCACTAGGTTTCTTCGGATATGTCACCCATCCGAGTACTATCTGCGCTCAGTAACAATTAACTTGTGGATCATAAGAGATTTGGTAAAGTATTTATTAAAAATATTCATTTTTAGTTTATCGTTGAGCATTTGTCGTTGTTCATGATTGTCGGCGCGGAATCGTCGGGGTCTATTTGAGTCGCGCTCTAATGTCACTGTGGCGTCAGCATACTGAATACATTTTTAATTTTTATGTAATTTTAGGTGTCAAGATTCATTTACAATATACATCCTAAAGATTGAGGACGATAAGAAAAAAAACCATAATGATTTTTCAACAATTAAATTATTAATTATTAATGTTGATTTCCCAATAACTGTTTTCGATAATTATTAGTTATTATAGATTTTTATTCGGGCTAATAAAATTAATTACATTTCAACGCGCTTTTAAGAACTGAACTGGAGAATTGCGTTTGAAACGTAATTTAATCAAATGTTTTCGAAACCATTTGGTATTTAACAATCACGTTTTCAAATCTAAGCGTAGAATATTTTTTTTATTAATATCAAACCTATATATATATATATTTAATTATAGTCTCTAGGTTCTGCGATTGCTTTTCAGTATTCCAGAGGCACACGTGTCTACCAGACCTGCCAGACCAATCGTTACAGATTGTGTTAATTTATCAGCGAGAGAATGGTGTCTCTGATTAAATCGCGGATTTATGATTAATGGTATTGGAACTAGATACCAGATATGTAGCGGTGCAACAACACGAGCTGCGAAATAATTGTTATTTGTCTGTCTGTTGCCGACGAGGTCAACCCAGATCGTAATCACTAACGGAAACCGATGAAATTCCTGCAGCCAGTTGCACTTTAGGCCCTGTGTCAAATGCCAATCGAACAGACATTTGTCATCGGCTGGTAAAGTTCAGGTTATGCTCACTCATCACCGGAACCTTGACTCGGTTAGAGATGTGTAATGTAACAATGGTTTCTCTTGACTTTAAAATTCTTAGACGAATTAAAATAAACAGGAAAAAATTTAATTTTGAATCCATTGTTATTATTATAATCCCTAGTGAACATCCATAACAACAATATTGAACATTACCGCATTGTCTAATAACTATGGACCCATTTTATTCGTTTTTATTTCAAATATTTATCATTAAATTCTGTAACTTTCTATTTGCTTAAACTAAAATAAGTGAAAATTGATCTTTAACCCTTTGAATTCCGAGCCTACCTGGTTGTCTATGACAGTGGTCGGCAAACTCATTAATCAAAATAGCTATATATTAGCAGTACGATGATTTAGATTTCCTTTAAAAACATAAGAGAATAAATAATAATAAAATCAGAATAAATAAGAATAAATAATAATAAAATGAGAATAAATAAGAAAAAATAATAATAAATTGAGAATAAATAAGAAAAAAATAAGAATAAATAATAATAAAATCAGAAAAAATAAGAATAAAAAAAAAAAAAAAATTGAAACTCAGGTGTTAGCATTTTGGTAAAAGAGATGTATTCAGTGCACGGAGTTTTACTGTATCTCGTGGAAAGGTTTTAAAACGATTTTGTGCTGAATATAAATATGTGTATTATAATTGTAATAATTATTGGCAAATAATCTTAACCCTTTGTACTCCACTGTCCATACGTATTGGACAGCTATTATTCTGGCAAACTCCCTGTACAGCATTATTGGACATTTTTTCTTAATTATTTTATAAATTATTTTGCTTATATTTTATCTGATGAGTCAGGAATATGTCTTCGAGAAAGAGATATTAGTACTTTTCTTTGAATTAGACCATTCAATTGTTTCTTGGAATGTAGAGGAAAAAAAAAAATATGTTGGGGTGAAGGTATAATGTACACTTTCAACGATATTTAGTATCTGTTGAACTGTTACTGAGAGGATTATATTTGTGAGGTGTTTTAATATTTACTTTTTTTTTTCTTATTTGATCTTATTTTTTTTTTATTCCAACCATTTCAAGTCGAGATATTGATGAATTCTTCATTGCTCAGCAGGTGTTTAAATGCAGTTAAACAAAACTTTTATTTGTTGTTGTGTATATAAATATGTTCTCATATGTATTATTATTTAACAGACTTAAATATATAAATTCCTTAAATATTTATAAATGAATAGTTGTACTTTGTACTGATTTTTTTCGCGGCCCCGCGAGGAATCCTGCGACCCCCCAGAGGGCCGCGGCCCATAATTTGGGAAGCATTGTTCTAGACCCCAAAGATAGCTTTTGAATTATTTTTTTTCGCTCACATTTTGCATCGTGAATTATATTTACTCCTAACTAAAACGTCATACATTAGGAAATTTATAACTCTAGCTGAGGGAAAATTTTCGTATATTAAAAATATTATATAATGTAAGATATGATCTAGTTTATAAAAGAATAATGGAATAGAGAGTCTTTATGTATTTATTGTTGTTTTGGAAGGTCCATTAGAGAAGATGGATCTGTTTATATAAATATATATGTGTCTATTGATTATGTATACGAAAATATATATAATTCACATTTATTTATTTGGTCGATATCTGATGTAGTGCAAAAGCGCTGTCTATTTGTTGGCGCTTCTAGCGTCAAGTATTGGGCGGATGCGGGCCGGTAGCGGAGTGCGGGGTGTCTCACTGCTAAGCGCCGTGTCGCGCTGCGACTCAGCGCAGTCATACTGACTCACAGCTTCTTTGAGCCACGTGCCGCTTGTCAACTATTGTATTATTGTTAATAATATTTATATTTTAAATAAAATATAAGCTAAATACACTATTTTATTTTTTTAATATTCCACAACACCCCTAAATATTTTATCCACGCGCCGTCACTGGGTTTAATATTCTCCAAAAAATTTACCACAATAAATATGATAAAATTTCATTTTTACTGTGTGCTATATATAGAGATATGTAAAGGTAAAGAGAGTATAAAACTTTATTTACAGAATTGTTTCCTTGAAAATAAAAACTTTTTTTTTTTAGGGATGGGCACTCAGAAGGTTGAAAAACATGGGTGTTGTCATATGACCGACCACTGTCTGAGCCTTATCGTGCACTAGAGCAGAACCTTGGACGAGATTATTTATCACCAGGATATCGTAACAACAAGAGGTCGCCTACCACCCGGCCTGTCCCATCAAGGCTCCAACAATTGTTCTCGTTCACTTTTGTGCGGTTATTAATTAACATTTAACTGTCCTTGATTGCCGCGGTCGTATTCGATAAATATTCTCGTGGAAATCGCTTCCGGAACTCGCAAAATATTTGCTCGAACCGGGATAGACACCGCGACAATTATCATCGAATATCTATCGGAGTACCCCTCGTTTATTGTTATTGTATGCAAATGTTGACAACAAAAAGAATATTTATGTGACACATATCGTTTATTCGATACACTCATTAATTATTAAGATCCAATCAAAATATTTTGTCGGACGTCGAACCCGGCACCTCAGCATCTCGCCGGTCACTTTGCCCTTGACTACCGAAATACGACTGGAACCGAAAACGAACGTGACGAATTATTCAGATTTCATCTATTACGTATTTTTAAATTTCTCCATCTATAAATAGAGACAATCATTGTTTACTAAAAAAAATATTTTTAAAAAAATAAAATTATAATTTATAATTGTATGTTTTGATACTAATAAAATAAGGATCGTTATATTCATCATATTAGTGCATAGGTTCCCAACCTGTGGGTCGCGAAGGGTTTTTTGGGGGGTCGCCAACTTATACAGTCAACTAAAATTTTTATTTTTAATGGTCTCTTATCGTTTGAAGATTTTCATATAATTTTTAAAATTAAAATAAGTATAATCTAGATATGCTAGGTGCACTATTCTGTCACATTTGGTTGAAAGGAACAGATTTTGAATGAAATCAAGGTTTCACCATTCGTTTTCTTTCCGAGTTGATGAATCAACTGACGTAAGCTCGTGTGCTCGTGAAATATATATTCATTCTGGTGATATCAAAGAAGAGTTCCTATTTTGTAGTGGACTTACTACAAAAAGTGAAGACATTATGGAGAAGATAAATGGTTTTTTTGTGACCAGAGGATTAAAGTGGGAAAACGTCTCTGGGGTTTGAACGGATGGTGCACCATCTATGCTTGGGTCAAAATCTGGCTTTCAGAAAAAAGTGAAAGAACTAGCTCCTCAAGGAAAAGGAATACACTGCACGATGCAGGTATGCCCTTGCCAGTAGACTCTTCCAGTTCCTCTGCAAGAGGTGCTTGATTCGTTGATAAAATCATGGAAATGCATGCATCCAGATCTGGGCTCTCAACACCCGTCTGTTTAAAAGACTGTGCAGGAACCCGCAGATTCTGATCACGAAGTTCTTCTTTTTCTACACTGCAGTACGCTGGTTGTCAGAAGCCAAATGTTGTGAATCTGTGTCTTTGGATTGAGGAGTAAGAATCAAGTCGTTCCTAGAGTGCAGGAAAACATGATGATCTTTTGGTATGCTTTGACGACAAGCTGGGTTGGAAGGAAGTAGCATATCTAGCGGATATATTAGAACAGCAAAATGAAGCAACCTGGAGCTTCAGGAAGAAAACGAATATTATCGAATTTCAGGATAATTTAAAGGGCATTTTATCCCAGCTGCAAAACTGGCGAAGAAAAATAAATCTTGGAAACATTGCCATATTTGAGAAACTCTGCAGTGTGGTAGATGAATCTGAAGGGGAAATAGATGAAAATTTGAAGGAGGAGATTGCTGGGCATCTTGAATCCCTCTAAAACGAATTTTAGCGTTACTTTCCTGAGCTTAAAGAAGAAGAAACTAGATCGACATGAATTACAAGATGAATTCTTAGATTTTCGCAATGATTCCGCGGCACGTAACTTGTTTACTGAAAAACTGCTCACTGAATTCTGGTGTAGTATGTATCAATCATACCCAAATATGACGATGCATGCCCTTCGAGTTTTAGTTTCATTTGTGTCTACGTATCTCTGCGAGAGTGGATTTCCACTCTTCTTCATTTAAAAACAAAAGTAAGAAACCAATTAAATGTTGAAAATGACATAAGATTGGCGTTAACCAAAACTCATCCGCGAATTTTAAGACTGGTTAACAACATGCAATTTCAACCATCGCATTAAATTAATTATTCAACATACATAATTTTAAATAAAATTATATTTAAAAAAATATTTTCGTTGTTTTTTTTTTATTACCTTATTCATAAATGGCTTTTGAATTGTATGGGGGTCTCGGATCACATTGATTTTATAAAAAGGGGTCGCCACCCGAAAAAGGTTGGGAACTCGTGTATTAGTGTAAACATCTTAGCATTCAAAAGATTTGAGTTTTTGGTTTAATTCGTCGACGGTTTAAAGAAAATCGGAATCAACCTGAGATCTTTCTTTTCTTTATTAAAATCCGATCATCGTTCGCTTCTAGGAAGGTCCATAAGGCTTTTAAACCAGGATTAAACTTTTCTATAAATTTTGTGAATGGATTCTGTTGCATTTAGTCCTTCGTCGAATAAAGCAGCATGTAATGCTCCAAGTATTCGTCATCGAATTAAAATTTTGACCCTTAATAATTAAAATTCTACCGTGTATGGACACAGACTCACTCAAAATAGACTGTCTGAAAATAATGGCGAAATTCTTAGTCATCCTAATATTAATAGTTATTATAAAAACTAATTTAAAAAAAAAACATCCATAAGTTGAGGGTTGCGAAATTAAAAAAAAAGTATTTTGAATAAATTTCTATTATAATTCTTTAAAATAAAAGCTTTTGTACTTCACAGTTTTTTTTCAGTAATGTTACAGTGATTATAAATGAGAAAACAAATTATCAGAGTTTTCATTTTATAGAAATCTATATCGTTGTAGATATTAATTGGAGAATTCAGATTTCTTTTGATAATAATAATTTTATTCTTCTTTACATAAAATATAATAATTCTGTGGACTTTTCTTTTCATTATCTTTGAGTTGTATAAAAATGAAAATAATTTTGATACTAATTATAATAAATTTTTAGACAAAGTTAATTTTATTAAAATTGTTTGTCCTAATAAAAGAATTGTATATATAATATATTAAACAAGGTTTAACGAAAATTATCCCATTTTTTTATTGTGTTGTACACTTATCTCTGACGTTTCTTGACATTGGTAGCCATCTTGAATGCTTACTTTGTTAGTAAGCATTCAATAACATGTTTATAGTGAAAATAGTTATTCGTAGTAAATAAAATATAATACGCAAAATGATTAGCATAGTTTTCATTTTATAAAAGAACATATTAAAGGTATTAAACCCTTCCGTCGCAGCAGCTCGAAAACCACCGCGTCATCCGAAGGGGGTCTATCAGAGACACCGAGTATTGTCAAGATATTGATGAATTCTTCATCGTTATATTGATGGTTTAAAAATGAATTATTCTAAGAATAAAAATAGTTATTCATAATTTGGTCGATATTTTAAACTCGGCACATTGTACCGGATGCGAGTGAAAAAAACATCGCTCACGTGGCAACAGCAGAGAATATTATTGTTTTCATTTTTGTATCGCAATTACAGATAACAAAGAACAATGATTATTATTATAATATCAAAATTGATTACAAAAACTTGAAGTCCCCAATAGACCCCATCGGCACGGCTAGTTTAAATTATTTAAATACTTCTTAGAGGTAATTTTTAGATAAAATTATTTGTCATACAGTAATTACTTAAAAAATAAATCTTAATCCGTTGGTAAGGGTTGTATATATTATTAATCAAGTTTTGTTATATGCTACTTTTTTTATTGTGTTGGTAGACGTGTCTTTGACGTATCTTGACATTGATAGCCATATGGAATGCTTACGTCATTGTTGGCAATCAAAAAGGATCACGTGATTTTGACTAGTTAAGAAATGCAAAATATAGAAAGAGTTTTTGTTAAAATCAACACCGTTAGGATACATCGGCCTCTGTATTCGCCGGACATGGCTTGCAATGACTTATTCCTATTTCCGAAAATTAAATAAAAAATAATGTACGACATTTTGATTATATAGAGGTGATAAAACAGAATTACTGAAGGAGCTTTAATCCGCATTCGCCGCGTAATTATCTCGGAATCAATCTAAATCATTTTTCAACAATGCCTAGAATAAATGTAGTATTAAAAACCGATATAGGTAATTTTAATCTGCGTCTGTTCTTTTGCTACGCCGCAACACATCGAAGGTCAATGCTGCAACACTCGGACCGAAACGTTTGCAAACGCAAACTGTTAAAATTATTTCGATCGAGTTCGCAGATAATATTCATGGGCGACATTTTTTTTTTATATTTCATACGGTTAAAAAATACACCATTGTCCGGCCATTTCGGCCTTCGAATTATCGCCAAAATAACATGGACCAAACAAACAGCAGCGGCGCTATGACGGAAACTCGATCGATACGATTTCCGCACTGGATCAGCCGACGACCATAATCAGAGACAATCGTCGTTACTAATTTGATTGGCGTAAAAACGCTCACGAACTATTCATTATCCTTGTAATGGGGACCAATTAAACGGCACAACCAGTCGTACTTCACCTCTATCTTCCAGCGAGACAGGAAACGTGGAAATGTCATGCCATTTGATGACATTGAAAAATGTGTAACACGTGCTGGCATCGTATCAAAATTACACTCAATCATCTAGAATTATATGGCATTTTTATGACGTATGAAAATTGCTCAATTTTCATACGATGATCCATATAAACATTTCGTTTAAACACTTTCAGATCGCTTCGATACCGGCTAAATGTTAGCCAAGTGACGAAGGTCAATTTTTTTGTACAATGTTAAAGGTTAAAAATACTGGTCGATCGATGCATTCAATTTTTTTTAAACAAAAATATGATATAATTGATGAAAAGGCACGTCAACGACCCACTTGATCCGATTTGCATTCATCGAGGGCGACCGGCAAACGGCCCACGTAGTGCGACTCAATTTATCGCCTCCGTTGGTGTTTGGTTTTTCCGATGTCCGACGATGGGAACCGGTGAAAGAATTTCTTTATTTATTTATCTGCGAAAAAAATGTGTCTAACACATAAATCCCGGCCCCAAGGACCTCCGGTCTTTCACAATCACAATTTTATTTTATTTTTGCTCTGTGTGTGCAAAGGCTTTATTGTCAGCTGAAGGTTTTACTGTTCCTTTCTATTCCGTAACGTGACTGTTAAATAAATACCGCTCCGTTTGTTAACCACTTTTTTTTTATTTGCACAATGCTAGTATTATTGTTACCTTCGATATGTAGATCGAGCCATTATTAATGATAACGAATATAAAAAATCAAAAAATATTATTTATATTAGGTATAGCGAGAAGAAATGACCGTTTTTTAGTACAAAGGAAAAATTTATTTACAAAAATATTACAAATGATTTAATTTGTTTAGATAATTTCATTATTATTTATAATGTCTCTCCCATGAATTTAGGCCTTTTCAGTGCTTTTTTTATAAAAACCTGGCTCCTTTGATTTAAAAAAAAAGGCGTTCAGAGTTTCGGACTTAGTTTTCTAAATTAAAATTTTTATTTGCGAAGCAGATGCTCCATACTTCGAAATAAGTGGTAATCTGATGGAGCAATATCAGGAGAGTGAGGATGGGCAATAGTTTAGTTGACTCTTCATTTTATCTTGAAATTGATCTTTGCTGCGGGCGGTCTCGCGTTATCATATGGTATAAAATGTGCCGTTGACTATTTACTAACATTAACCGTTTTTTTTATCAATTCTTCCTTTAATCTATTTAATTGCGGACAGTATACCTCTGCTGTGACTGTTTTTCCAGGTTTTAGTAATTCATAATGAATCACTCTCGAAATATCCCACCAGACACACAATAGATTTTTTTTTAACGTCATACCAGGCCGAGGTGTTGAAATCGGTGTTTCCCCTGGAGAAAGCCGGTACTTTTATTAGAGGGGAGTTATAAAAGGATCCATTTCTCATCTCCGGTAATTATCCCTCGTAAGAAATGGATCAGTTTCATACCTGCTCGACAAAAAGAAAGAACAAATAGTCGCTCGTTGATCCAAAGGCCGACCGTTAGATACGGCACAAGCTTCCCCTTGTCTGCCTTCTTTTCCCAACAGTTTAGAGGTAGTCTTTACAGTTGACCAGGACAGCGGTACTTTGGATAATTCTTTATTGTTTTCAGAGTTCAGTTCACTAGTAGTTGCGTGATCATCGATTTTTGCTGGCCTTCACGATTTTGGTTTATTTTCTGTTTTGTCCCCATTTTAAATTGTTTAAACCACCGTCGGCCCTTTCGAACCTTCGAAAATATCATATAGGTTCGCAAAATGCGGTGGCTTCTTTGCCTTTCAATCCTTTGTCAAATAAAAACAATAACACACCGTAACTGCATCTCTTGGATCTCTGGCCATGACATTTTTTCTATGGGTGAAAATGAAAAAAAATGTATTGAAGTCGGGAAGGGATAAAAGGAGCTTTAAATAATACTAATTTTGACGTACTTACTCGCCGGGAACCAAGCCCAAACTGATTTCAAAGAGCGCCCTAAGAAAACGGTCATTTCTTTTCGCTATACCTAATATATAAGAGCGATTCTAAGCCGATTAATACAGCTGTATATTTCATTCAGATGTACCTGTTTTAATTTAATCCGCAGGCAGCTCTTTCTTAGGGTGACAGGGCTGCCCGCATACTCCTAATAAAAAAATAATAATCGGCTCAAACACGCGAATAGAATCGTATTCGTATGTGTTTGGTCATTCTTGAATCCACCCTGATCACATGGTCGCTAGCATTAACGCGAACGAGTGTTGTTTAGCTAGGTAGTGGAGGTAAAGAGAAAGTTCCGTATTACCGTATACAGAAGGTCGCTTTTTGTTTGCTGCGTAAGTCTGTTTCGAGGCATCATCATCACCTGCCCCTTGTCACGTGGTCGCTAGCTGCAGTTTAATTTCGGAATAAAATTGACTCCTATTATTTTCTTGGTTCGACCGCACTGTACCAAAAATATATATGACTTATTATTGTTTTAAAAAAGAGAAGGGAGGGGCATTTTAACCTCATCATGCCCCACCTGTTTTTGAAGTCTCGAGCCACCCCTGATTAAAGCTATTTAAGCTTTTTTTATTATACAGCACATCCTCCATTACATTATACAGCATTTTTTACATTTTTTTATTATACGCACTTGATTAACGCATCTAGAAAATTATTTCTTTCGTGATTGAAAGAAATAATTTTCTAATTCGCTAAAAAAACAAGATCAATTAAGGCAGGGTTTTCTAACCTTTTTTGATACATTCTCCTTATCACCAATGTTTAGAATACAATTCCCAAGATATTCTCCTAGGTTCCCAAACTTATTTGACCCATGGCCCCCCTTTAAGACACGAAATCACAAAAGGCCCCCCTGGAAATGAAACAGAAAAATATAGTGAACTTATTTTTTATATACTTACGTCTATAAAAACAATTATAACAAAATCTTAATGTTTTGCTCAACGCTGACAAAGCTGGCTCCTTTTGACCAAAAGGAGCCGCCAAAAAAATGATGTTAGTCTGAAAACTGAAAATCTCGTCCAAAAAGTAAAAACATATTAAAAATATTTCGTCAGTTACCATTGAGTTGATATTGTGATCCGAATAAATAAAAGCCGCACAGCGCGAAAAATTTTTAAATTCTATAAAAATCTTTTTTTTTTTTATTTCCTTGACCACTTTTGTCAGATTTTACTAGTAGTTCGATGCCAGACTAAATTCAAAAGCTTATGTACTCCCAAATTTAATCAATATGTATATTTTGCAATGTTTTCGGAACATTAGTTGCCACTGCCTCTTTGACAACAAACGTACTTCTGTATTGAGAAACAAACGATTGAAGTCTTCGTCGTTTTCGATGCAAAGTTGTCCAAACAATCTGTCAATAGAGTGCATGGCTCTTGTTAATTACGTATTGCAATGAAAGATGCAGGCGATCACCAAGATTGTTTGCAACTAAATGTTGTCGATGAATCACACAATGCACTGCTAATATATTTGGCAACGACTTTTTCAATAAGGAAATAACGCCACAATAGCACCCTATCATAGCCGAAGCACCATCAGTAGCAAATAACATGATATTATTCAAAGGAATTAATTTTTTTTATACATTTATAGATTTATTTTTACAAAAAATAGTTACCATTACATTACATAACTCTTAGTCATCTATTTTCCAAATCTAAAATACCTTTCTTGAAAAAATTCTGCTGCGACGATTAAAAAAAAAAACAGAAATGGCCGATTTCACTTCACTTTCTATTTGGAATGATTTAATTTTAAAAAAGTGTTCCATGAAAGCCAAATTGGTAGTCTGAAGGGGCTAAAGCAGGATGCAGTAAAAGCAGTCAAACCCAAGTCATCCATTTTCAGGGACAAATCTGCAACATGGGGACGCGCATTATCGTGGAGGAGGAAGATTTTCTCTTCTCTCGCCGGACCCGGCCTTTTTCTTTGTAATGCAGCCTTTAATCGCTCCAATTGGTCACAGTACACTTGCGCTCTTACAGTTTGACCGTATTTTAAAACATCGTGGTAAATGATTCCTTAAAATCCTACCACAAAGCAACAGTTTTTTCAGGTGCAATCCTGCTCTAGGGGTTGGAATCGACTGTTGTTTACGTTCAAGCCATTGTTTTTTTTCTCTTCATATTCTAGTACAACACCTACTTCTCATCTTCGGTGATTAAATTGCGAAGAAATGCTATTGTAAGCTCTTGCGATTGCAGATGTTTGCATGTTTCTATCCTCTGCGATTTATTCCCGTCGGTCAGCGCGTGAGGGACCCGAATTCCTTCTTTTCGAATCTTTCCCATTTTTTCAGACACTTCTGAGTGATGGACAACTTTGTGCCGGTTATATTTGATAGTTCTTTGATAGGTAATGTTGGGTTTTTGTCAATTTCAGAATTTATGACGGCACTGTTGCGTACAGAATTGAGGTCCCACATCGAGTATATACCGTCCAAATTTTCCGTATTTGAATTACTTTCTGTACCAGTTGACATTTTCGTTTTGATTCCTGGAAGAGTTCTTGATATTTGCTAATTTTTTGCAAAACAATACTCTTATTTTTTATTTGATTTTCGTTATATTTTCATATCATCATCATCATTTGCCACCCACAAACCTCTCACTCGCTGAGAGCAGGGGCCTTACGAAACTCTCGCATGGTAGTCGAGGCCAAAGGAGTCTCACACGTGACGTTAGGGCTACCCTTACGTGTCCATACCGCGGGGTATGCGGTTTTTTGTAAAGAGTTTCCCTCGCTTGGCCATTGTACGTACATCTTCTACCTTGTTGGTATCGGATTTTACCCTCTCGACTGTGCCCAGGCAAGTACGAGGAGGTTTGTCTCAGTGTTCGTTTGTTCTCTTCTCTAAGACGTTATCTGTTGATAACGAGTCACGAGTGCCAAGTAGCGAGCGACCACACACACCTATATAGATATACCGACATGCATATGCACATCTGCCGAAACGAGTCTCAAGTAGCCGTTAGTGATTGATAGCCCTGGCGCAATAGCAATCCTATAATCATGGAAAGACCTCCTCAGAGAAGGAAGAGGAGCGAAAGTATCGAGACTAGACCAATTATTGGCCAACAGATTAGGGTTTTCCTTCCCGGTGCCTGGCTCTGTGGGCAAGAGAAATATTACCCATTAAACTAAAACCCATTTTATTTTCATTTCCAATTAAGTTCTTACATAAAATAATTAATTTTTAGGTTAAAAATGATTCAAACTCAAAGTTTATATAGTTTTGGAGAATAAATATTATATATATTAAATATTGTTTTTACCAAAAAATTGCTTGGGATTTTTCGCATATTCTATGCAATAATGGCTGGGATTAAAAGGGTTAATGAGCACATAATAGATTAATATAATTTTGTAATTTTTAAAGCAATATAAAAGTATGATAAAAAATCGGAAGCCATTTAAGACTCAACCTAATATATTTACAGTTATTAAAAACTGTTGAAATGGTGTCATTTTACGATTTACTTAATAAATCTGATTTTTTTATACTTTTAGAAATGATTATTTATTTATAATAATATCTGAATACATATTTATGCATTGTTAAGAGTTATGGAATTGTATGGAATCAAGCTTTTTATGATTCAAGATAATTCTATTACTACCCATCAAATGATGATACAGTAAACCCCCCTATAACGTCCAGATAGGTTACACGTTATAGGGGGGACGTTATAGGGGGGACGTTATAGGGCGTTAAATCATTTTTTAATTGATTTATAGAAAAAAGTATATTTTAATATAATTGTGCTATAAAAATTATATAATTTTCCCGTATAATGAAAATTAAGCTTGGAGTTATTTATTATGCATTTTAGCAATAAAATTTATGTCAGTCAATTTTAATTAATTCAGAATTTTTAATAGATAAAAAATATTTAATAATTATACAGATTGGACAGTTTTACCATCTAAAATTAATAATTAATTATATTGTATTAAAATACAAAATAAATATTAGTGACTTGTCCCTCAACTCGCGGCCAAGACCCTCAATTGAGGTCACAAAAAAAAAGTTACACCGCATTTTGGCACTTCTGCATCATTGACCGCGCACTGGTCGGCCAAGTGAACTTGGTCAAGATCCAAGGTTGATGCTGAGACCCATATCTGGACCTACCGCCCACCGGAAGTGGAATCATCGCGCAAGTGTGGACAATGCGCGAGTTTTCCGCCAGAAATGGACGAGATACGGACCGGAAATATGAAAATTGCAGTAGATTTTCTGGAAAAACTGCGTATTGCAATCGGCCAGTCTGACGTGGCCCTTATTATGGAAATTTATTGCGTAAATTCCGACATTAGGCGGAGCTGCCGCAAGACACGCACCGTTCTTGCGATCAGTGCTTCTCAAATTTGCATCAATTAA
Organism: Philopotamus ludificatus; assembly: GCA_022495035.1. Lineage (NCBI taxonomy): Eukaryota > Metazoa > Arthropoda > Insecta > Trichoptera > Philopotamidae > Philopotamus > Philopotamus ludificatus. The sequence continues at coordinate 1,388 of JAGXCT010032007.1, read as the reverse complement.
ATCCACATGATTATAAATCGTAAAGTGTGTGCGTATAATTACACATTATATGTAAATAACAATCTATAATAAAATAATAACGAGTATTTAAACAATCAATACTCATTTGATCACACGCATCTCTCAATTTAAATAAAATCAATCTGTTAATTTTTAATTGAATAATTAAAAATATACTATTTTTATGATATATAATTATTGAGGATCATAATTTACATTTGCATATAAGGCAGGCAACATTCCGTCAACCATTGTCATATAATCTGGCGCTTACTATGTATTATCTAAGATTATTTACTTATATGAAACAATGAATTAATCATTATGCATATTGAATAATAAAAACCATTGTTATAACATATTTAGCAGTCAATTATTGCAAAAGATAATTAATATGACGACATAATAAATAATAAAAAAAAATGTATTAATAAATATAAATACGTTTTATTATTATGCATTGTGGTATTATTAAAATTATATTTAAAATAAATAAATACTAATTGTGACTTTTTTTAGTACGTCCATCTATGTAACATAAAATAAACTATTTATATAAATTAATTTGTGAATTCAAAGATGGCAGTGTTTTTTTTTTAATTTATAATATTTGTTTTTGATCTATTACATTAATATAAAAATTCAGAAGTATCAATAAAATATTGATCTGATCTCTGGATGACGTATCCATTGATTATTCTTCAATAATATGACAAATCTGTAGAGTATGTAGTAGAACGCCCTAGATAAATTCCTAAATTCGCTGTTTTGATAACAAAGAAGTGCACATGTTTCTTTGTTCATCTTTGTTATGCTAAAATATGTTAAATAATATCTATAAAATTTAATGGTAATTGCTTACGAATTTAGGCTTTGATACAATATTTGGGATTTAAATTATTATTCTTAAAAATATAACAAAATTAATAATGCTACATTATTACTAAGATAGTTTATTGGCCGTATTTTGGTTACTGATAATTTATTATACATACATCAAAACGAATACTATTATTTTCAATAAATACGTAGTTTTTTCCGCACTTTATTATTGATTTTAGAAAAGTTACACGTGTTTTATTGTGTATTTTATAAAAAAAAAATGATAAAACATCAACCATATGATGCCTTATCCTCCATATTTGTCGGACATGACTCTCTGCGTATTATTTATATTCCAAAATACGTATAAATATAAGAAAGAATGTCAGAGTGTGGCCTCTAAAAGAATATAATTGTGCAGGAGGAGGGTTGTTACAGTTTGTCACGTTAAATACATCCATTTTCAAATCAAATGCATCCTTTTACATATCAAATGCAACCTTTGCATATAAAATACAACTTTTTACAAATCAAATACAACTTTTTACAAATCAAATGCACCCTTT
>JAGXCT010032006.1:0-18613 GCA_022495035.1 Philopotamus ludificatus | reverse complement strand
CGCATATCGTACTTACATTGATTTTATTTTTCAGAATATTGAGTAAAATGCACATTGTAATAATAATCCTCTGAAAAATATGCTTGAATTTTCCATTAGTCTTGTCCAAACTTACCTTTCACATCGGGCGAGAAAAGTTTATGCATTATAAAATGATTTATCATTCTACACGGTATTACAGAAATATTATTTTTCGCGTATCTATATTTGATCCTCCATATAAGTCACGTGCCTTCGATCATTAGAGCAAATTGTACCTTGCGTCGTGACCAAGGATGCTGCTCGGGCAGGACTACCCCTTCCTACAATAGAACCGGATCTTTCGAGACATCCGCCAATTCTTATATTATTCGAATTATTATTAGATAATGTATTTCCTGCCGCCGAAAATTTTCTAGAATGCATAAAACCGTCTGTGCTATTTCTTCTATTGACGCAGGAATCCGATTCGCACGTGCCTATATTTGGAGATAGGGTATTCATTTGCGAATAGTAACTGCCTCTTTTATATGGACTATCTGTTTGGTTTTTAACGGGCGAGAGCGTGCTTACGTTGGAAGAACAAGTGCTTCTTGTATGGGAGCAGTTGCTTCTAGCTGGAGAGCAACTGCTCCTCGATGGAGAGCAAGCGCATCTGACGCCTCGCTTCCTTATGCTAACATATGAAGTGCTAGTGTTTACCCTGTGAAGTGTCGTCTCAGTCATCCCCACACCTGAAAATAAATTAAAACGTATTGATTCAAACACTGACGATATTGAAGTGTCAGTTATATATTGTAGAATAATTACCAGACACTCCATTGTGGAGATCTGCATGAGCGGCTCTGCGTGCTGCTGTACTCAAACAGCTTCGAAGACATGGGAATTTAGCTGCCACCTGAATTAATTAATGCAATATTAATTTAATAAATCATTCATAAAAAATATTTCTGATAAAAATCATTACGACAAGATTAAGAATAAGTAAGAATAAACTTTGTTATTGAAAACTCGGGTCATTCCAAAAATCTCACGACAGATTTGTAAATTTGGTTCAAACTTTAAGGTTTTAATAAATATATGAATTACATTTTCAACACAACGAAACTTTAAATTGGAACGTTTCAGACAAGTGGAGGCATCGCCATTTTACAAAGTTTCTATTACCGGCCCTTTGCATCGACGGTCTCTCTCTCTCTCAAAATTTATGGAGTGGATCAAAGGATTGTCAAATTAATTTTAAGTTCAAATAGAAGAGAAGCGATTGTCTCTTTTATATAAAAAAAAACATTTTAGATTGAATGATTTTTATGTGGATTTAAAATAAAATATATACCATTATTCGTCAGATATTAATATATGCAGTGGAGAATTTACTTTCAGTATCCATTATACTCTCGTCTTTCACCCGATCTTACCTCCTTTATGAATAGAAAATTTCCATTTAACCAAGTATTTGAGATATATGAACAAATAGATTTGATAAAATGGGTACAATAGAATCAGAGCACAATACCCGCGATATGTATGTACATATGTTGACATATTTTTTTGCGTATTTGTTTGACTCGACTCGCTTTTATTGTGCGGTCTTCCAATTTGCAATTCTTTTACCTGTCAGAAATAACAATTTCATTTATGCTCACATCATTGTCGTTTTATTACCGTTGAAAAATACGATGAAAGAAAATATTCTGTATTTCATATGTATTTCAAAATGACGTTTAGATGAGTGTGATTTTTATCAGATAAATGAAGTGCAAAAATTTACTTGAATAAATCCGTAGCGAAATCTTGCGTTCATATAGCAATATATGATCGGATTATAACAGGAGTGAGACATCGCCAGCCAGTGAAAAGCGAACCACACGTAGGGCAACGGTTCCCAAGTGTCCCAAGACGTATCCTCCAGGTTAACGCTCCAAAGTATCTGAAATATAAATATATATGTACATATATCAAACATAAAGTGTAATTCATACACATTTAACAACACGTACGTAAGAGACTTTCATGATTTCGGGGAAACATTATCTTAAACTTTCAGCATTCAAAACAAACAGAAGATTCATCTCGATGGGTGAATGTTACGTGCAGAAATACGTACATACGTTATTATTAAAATTGTTTTGATGTCAAAATAACATAACACAAAAGTTTTGTTTATGATTAATGGATGGTTTGATATCTAAACATTATTCATAAAAACATTAATACAAAGAATGTTAATCAAATATTATTATAAAGTTTATTATTTAATTAATAAGTGGACCAAAATATAATTGAAATTATTCAAATCACATTTATATATTTTAATTTTCAAGTTTTGTTATTATGAGGTAGGGCTTTAAATTGTTTTTGAAATAAGACAAAATATACCTGGAAGATGAAGGAATGTTGATGCTAATTATAGGAGATACGCATTCGCATCTTTGTATTCGAGGACAAGATATCATAAGATATAAATATACTATTAACGGGGATGTACTCAAAGTCGTCAAATCAGATTTACAGCCATAATCCCCCGAATTATATATTTTATTTATCGGTAAGAAGCTAATCCGTTACTGCATTATATGAAATATTTAAAAATCATATAAAAGAAATAACTACTACATATATTTTTCTATATTAGTACCTGTTACAAAGCCTAGACCATCAATACAATAGATCAGTGCTTCCCAAATTATGGGCCGCGGCCCTCTGGGGGGTCGCAGGATTCCCTCGCGGGGGCCGCGAAAAAAATCAGTACAAAGTACAAATGTTCATTTATAAATATTTTTCCACATAGCATATTTAAAGGGTATATATTTAAGTCTGTTAAATAATAACGTATGAGAACATGTTATGTACACAACAGCAACAACAACAAAAGGAATAGATTAATCCATTTAAAAATAATATTCAAGTTATTAATGAAGAATTCATCAATATCTCGACTTGAAATGGTTGGAATAAAAAAATAAGAAAATAAGAAAAAAATAATGACAAATAAGAATAAATTAGAAACAAGATTATTTAGTATTTTGTGCACAGAGATGTATTCAGTGCACGGAGTTTTACTGTATCATAGTGAAGTACGATCGCTATCTCGCGTAAAGGTTTTAAAACGATTTTGTGGTGAATATAAATATGTGTACACCTATCCCTCGATTTACACGGAACTTTTTTTGCACGTTTTCGCTTTTACACGGTTTTTAAAAAAAAACGTTGAAAATAAATGTTGAAAATAATAATCAATAATAATAATTTTATTTGTTCGTCCACTGTAGGTATGCATTCCACTGTACGTGTGCATTCCACTGTAGGTGTGCATTCAACTGTAGGTGTGCATTCCACTGTAGGTGTGCATTCCACTGTAGGTGTGCATTCCACTGTAGGTGTGCATTCCACTGTAGGTATGTCTCTTCCCGCCATTCGGCGTTCATCCTTGACTTGAAAATGGAGAAAGAGTAATAGATGTTGCTAGATTATATAAGAACCATTAAAAAAAATAAAAACTCAATTAGAAAGAGTGTAGCAGCTAACACTACGAATACGAGCACAACTTTATATATCAGAGATATTGCAATGGAAAACATGGAGAAGGCCTTAATGATTTAGATAGAGGACCAAGCTTACAAAACGGATGTAATTATGATACCAACGCTATTACAAATAAAGCATTGCGGTTACGAAAAAAAAAGTGAAAGTTACCATCCTCTTCTTTATCTGAAAAGAAGCAGGCTTTCACAACAAAGTCGTAAGCTTGGTTCGAAGATTCAAATCAAGACACTCTCTACATAGGTGAACTGGCATCTGGCGATATAGATGCAGCGCAAGAATATCCAACAAAATTTGCTGAAATTTTGGCCATCAATTCATATACTCCTAATCAGATTTTCAATGCTGATGAGTAAGGGTTATTTTGGAAAAAAAGGTTTAATTAATAAAAGAATATAATTTTATTTTAAAGAATAATTTTGTGTTATTTATGTATTTAAAAAAAACAATCAAATTATGCGTTTTGTTAATACTTTCGATTTACACGGTTTTACATTGAAAAATATACAATTTCGATTTACACGTTTTTCTCAGGAACCTATCTACCGTGTAAATCGAGGGATAGGTATATTATAATTGTAATAATATTATTGGCAAATAATCTTAATAAAACTATAAAATATTTTTTTTTGGGCGGGGGGCGGGAATTAATTCTTTCAGATTTAGGGGGCCGTGACATGAAATAATTGGGAAGTACTGCAATAGATAATAATAGCAATAAGTTTTTCTTAGTTTATGATCAGATTTCTCGGAGGTGATACATTACAAATTGGTTGAATCAGTTTCAACGATAGTGAAACAACTAAAACGATTGAAACAAGAACTTATATACAATGATTAGTTTTGATTAATTTCACAATACAATGATGTGAGATTTAATATTCAAAACAAGGGAACTTGGATTAGAATTTGAAAAAGAAATTCGACAAATTAAATAGGTTTTCGATCCATCTAATATAAATTTATTAGGTGCAATATTAAAAAAAAAAATTCTTCTGAAACCATTAGTGTTTGGCATCTGGTTAACAGATTTTGAATTCCGCTATTATAAAAATATTCAATTGAAAGGCAAAAAACAAAGAAAGGACTTAAAGAATGCACTTAGAGAAAGGTCGATTGTTTGGTCCTATTAGATGGGATGTGCAACATTGACACGCTGAATGCAATTCACCAGTGTTAATTGAATAAAGAATATGAACTTTATTTGTTTTCGTTTTAAGATCATATTTTCCGAAACTTGGATACATAAAATACTAAGACTGCTCAAAATAAATTATATAATGGTTGTTTAGAAGTGAATAGCAAAAAAAACTTCACAAACTTGCACTCCACATTTTTAAAACTGGTGCAAAAACGGTATTTTTGGCATTTCCTACATTAATATTATTTGTTAAGTATATTGTTTATTTAATATATATAATAAACATTACATACAAAAACAGTATGACGAGAATCAGAATTACGAGAGATGTTTAAAAATAACCAATGTCATTAGCTTTTTTAGACAAAGGGAATTTTTTAAATTGATGAAATTTACTCACAAAAATACAATATACAAAGAAATAATACGGGTTAATAAGAGACGTTCAACCAACGGATAATTGAATAAAAAATGTATATATTGATTAGGAATATCTTAACTAAAAATATATAAATATCGAGAGATAAATTTGATGGACTTTATTATAAGAATTTTTCATTCTTCACCATTATTTTCAATCTAATCCCACATCCGAAGCAAATCTAGCTTACCCTTTTCACACCCTTTTTTAGTTACGATATTTAACCATCAGTCATGAGAAATGTGATGTGGGTAAATGGTAGATATATATATATATATATATATTTAAACATATATTATGTGCTCGAGATGTATGTAATACTAATGAAATATATATACAGCATAATTCAGTTGACATTTTAGGTACATCATGAAAATGTATGTATGTATGCAATACATAAAGTGTGGCATGCATGTACCATGAACACTTCAGTAAATAAGTTTTTGACTTAAAATGTTTATGAGTTTGACGTTAAAGATAATTTACTTTCCACGTATTCTCAACTCATATAAAATAGATTGAATTTGAAATAAATAATGAAAATTTTCACGAAACAAATAACGTGCCTAGATATAGCCATTTCAACGTTTTAATACTTCATCAAAAAAAAATTTTAAATTTCCCATAGGAGCTGTGAGCAATAATCTTCACAGCAAAAATATTCTGTTTAATTCACGAGTAAATACAGATGTTTTAATGTTGTCTTTGAACATAAATATTATATATATACGTACAATTAAAATATTTAACGGCAGCCAGCACACAGTAAAAACGATGACTACAGTCACCATCATCTTGATCATCTGTAAATATAAATAAATGCAATTGATTATAATAAATAAATAACACAAAAAAAATCGATAGAGGCTCAATATTCGCGATTAAAAGTTTTAAATGTGGAGTGAAATTAATCATTCCGGTTAACTATAAGTTATTCACTAATTTATAAACTGGCAGTGGTTGGCAAAATGAAATAAATTCATAGTTCAGTGAACATTTAGAGCTATATGGAAGCGTTTGTGATGTTTGTGTGAGTTGCAGTGTAACTTTTTAACCTCTGCTTTATTACTTTGAATAATTATTGGAAAAAGGGATAGTTTCCATGATTTTATGAAACCGCATAAAACTGAAAATTTTATAAAAAAAGTTTAAAAATTCATTAACTCCACTCTTGTTTCATGGTGATTTTGTACCTTTTGCAATATAATCAATGATTCAACTTTGAAATGATGATTTCACCAATTTTTTTTTGAGTTCATGATATGCAGATAATGGAATGTTTAAGCTAACGTTGAAAATTGAAAACTCTTTTAGAATCTGGATCATTAACAAGAAAATTACTTTCTAGCAATATTGCAAAGTTGAAGATTTTCTCGAATTACATTTGAAGTGCGAGGAGCGGAATTTTCTTCCACTTCATTGTCATATTTATTTATAGAGTTTGTATCAACCAATTAGCACATGTTGAGCTTTAATAGGAATAATTTATTACAATTATGATTTTTTTATTTTTGAAATACATTCTGTCGATGACAGACAATAGACAGATTACGATACATAGGACGCACGTAACTTTGAATAGAAGTGAGCTGAAACATTAGTTTTCACAGGCAGAGCCCGTAAAGTTCCCTTTCTGTCCATATTGCGGTGACCTGGACCAGCACATACCCCTCGCCGTTGTGTCTTGACAAATGGTGGGCAGTTTTTTACCGGTTTATCTTCGCCTCGTCCTAAATTTTTTATTTGTTATTCAAGGACATATTTTGGGTTTATCTCGCTTTATTCTAAGGATGAGTTAGTAAGTACATAAATTTTATTTATTTAATTTGTATCTATTTTAAAAAAGATAAATGACGTTACCGTAAATTTCAAAACCGCCACTCACTCATTTAAAGGTTGGAAAAAGATTCAATGCTGGTGGGTTAAACAACTCACATTCACCCTCTAGCCAGTTTCATAAAGTTTTTCACCGTGAAGTTAACCTATCCAAGTACTATGTAAGCTCTGGCTACTACATAATAATGTAATGCAAGACTCAAAAGAATATTCTCTCAATATATTATCATATATATACGTATTTTTTTATTACAACGCTCAATAATGATCTATATATGTATATCTATATACATATGTACGAAATATATAAAAAAAAATATATATGTAATAAATAATAATTTGTCTCTGAATGTCAGAAATTCAACATGTGAGAGAGAAGTGGATTTCAAATTAAATTTGGGTACAATTTTCATACTCGCACGAACATAGGTATCATTATTTCTTGGAAAATTTACGCGAAAATTACCGCAAAATATCTCACGTTGAGGAGATTTTTTCCCCTAAATTTATATGTCTCCTTTTTTATATGTATTACAATACCCAAGGCGACTATAATTTTAACAAAAATGACACAATGTGCGATTAACGTTAATGTAAAAATCTGAATAAAATTCTGTCATATATATGACATTCATTTTATTCAAATTTCACAAAACTTTTTTCGCTTACTCTGTTAGCTTACAACAATTGATTATGGATGATAAGAAACCCACAATATGATGTAAATTAAGTTTTTGGTTGAATAAAAAGTGGAGTTACTATATTTTTTATTAATTATATAATCATAATCTGCAAATAATGGTTTCTTTATCGATCTGTACATGAAATAAATAAATTTAAAAAAATAGATTTGGTAATTAAAAAGATAAGAGAAAAAATGGATAATGGAGTATTCGGATTTAAATTCAATAGAAAACCTTCAGGCTATAATTAAAATATGATTCCATCAAACAATGCTTCTAGTATTTCTGACTTTAAAAAAATGTTCGGTACAAGAAAATTATTCTGATATAATGTGCGAATTTGTGAATTCTATGACCTCCAGGGAAATGGTTTGTATATATCGGACGTAGTAATATTTGGCTTAAATCATCGATATTCTTCTAAAATACTATTTATTCTGATGATAAACATGCTTAGATAAAAAAATATTATTCATTAATTATAATTGTACTCCCTTTAATGAAATGTAAAAAAAAATCACAAAAGTATGTCGAGTATAGCAAATCTTATGAAACCTTTTTGATAGCCAACAATAAAGTAAGCATTCAATATGATTACCAATGTCAACATACGTCAGAGACAAATGTATAAAACAACATAAATATGTGACATATTTTAAAATCATACCTTGTATAACGTAAACAAATTGTTTATTCTAATCGATATATGCGTTAAATATGGTTATGTCCATAAAAAATATGCTTAGGGCAAATTATTCTGGTATTTTTTTTGTTTTTAGAGTTCATTTTTTTATGTCGGTTGAGTTACAAGTATATTTTATGAGTGAGATATTTGTGTTAGGTAATGTAGATTTTATGTGCCAAGTGATATTGTGTTGTATAGGTTTTCTGTATGTCGCTATGGGTAAGATTTTGCCAAAAAATTACTAACATTGTATCAATAACTAATGAAAAAAATATGAATTCCTACTGTTAATGCTTGACATCCGAATGTTCATTTATTAATAAATATTGATATTATTTATTAAAAAATTATCAAATATTTTATTATATATATATACTGATGCATATGTTAATTATTTTTTTATTATTAATTAGTGAATTGCTGAGAGTGCTGATGTCAGTGGTGTAGAAAAATGACGCAGTAAAGGTGAGTGTATCCTGGGCTAAGCTGGGAAACCAGCAAGAGGTGAGTCGATTTGTATTTAAATAACGTTAAAACGTTAAAAAAATTGTATTCCAATGATCAAACAGTAAACAAATGAATTTTAACAATATAATTTCAAAAGAAATATATTTACAAAATGAATACAATTAAATACGTGCCCGTCATAGCTTGGAGGTAATTACAATCAAATTATGATTGTTAAAGTTAATTGCCAATAAGCGCAGATAGTGGAATTTACGCACCATTCTGAATGTACTTCTGGAGTGGCGCTGGTCAATAAAGGGGTGGGATGGAGACTGATGACCTTCATGCCACAAAAAATGAAATGTCAAAAATATAAGCTGAAAAGCGCTTTTCAATATAAAGAAAAAATACTGTGTAGCAGAAGGCAATGGGAAACCACTGCACTATATATTCCCATAAAACCATGTCCATGGTCCTGCATAAGGGGAATCATGCACATGGTCACGTTCCTCAGACATGAGGGAGAGTGGATAAATATCTTATAAAAAATATAATAATATGTAATCGCTTCACGACTCAATAAAAAATACGTCCCACGAATAAGGTGGCAACAAACATTTTTTAAATATACAGTTTTTTGTGGAATCACTATGTGGTCGAGTCATTAGTCTCTTTTATAAAAATATTCTCTAAAGCAGAGATGAGCATTATTTAGTTATGCAGAAAAATAAGATAGTTCAAATACTTGATGATGAACCCAAATTATAATTTTATTAACAAAATAAACCTACATAGTATAGTTGTTGAATAACGTTGTAACTGAATTCGCAAACCACGTTATTTCACATTTTCATAATGTTTTCCATGTTATTTTGTTCTTGTGAAAATATAGTATGGTAATTTTTGATTTTTTTTGTAAAGTGTGTGTATTATAATATTAATATATATGTATTTCGATTTCTGAATATACAAAATGTTTTTTTCCTAAATACTGTAAAATATTTTTTTTGTTAGCCATAATTATATTAATATTACCTTATTCGTGACATGTATTTATTTATAATATTAAATATATTTCATACTTGATGAACGTTATATATGGGTATTAATAATTGGCTGGATCTTAATTATCTCGCGAGCATTTCGTTTACTCAATATATTTATTATTAATAATAATTATATAACATATCATCATCATCATCATTTGCTAACCATGAGACATTCACTCGCTGAGCGTTCTCGAATGGCAGGCGAGCCCAAATGAACCAGAGTCCCACATATGATATGAGGGCTCCCCTTTTGTGTTTTAACACGGGAACCCAAACCGTGTTGGTATGCGGTTTTTTGTGAAGAGTTTCTCTCTTCACAAAAAAATCCAAAAAAAGATACACGGCCATTGCTGGCACTGGACGTGTATCTTCCACCCTGTTGGTATCGGATTTTACCCTCCCGACTTTACCCAGGCAAGTAGGAAGGGGTTTACTTCGGTATTAATTGTTCGTTTTCAACTTCTCTAGGCTCTATCTGCTTAAAATGTGTCACAAGTGGTTTTATGTCTGGTTTGTTTATAAGGGTTGCTAACCATTAGTTACACATTACCATAATACCATACCCGCTACCATTTGTTATGGTATTCATTTCGATAATTTTTCAAAGATCAACCCGGTAGCTACCCCACGCCCGATAGGGGTATTTGTGATGTGATTTTTAGATATTCTAAACCTCTGTGATATTTAAGGAATAATTATAGAAGGTGGTTATATATTTGGCAACAAACAGCATTGTTTGTAACGAGTTAAAAATAACAAGTAACGATTGATCTGATGAATGTAACGAGAGCGTTGTGTATGTCGACTGTACATTTTGCAATTTGAGTTAAGTCGATACTAACAAAATAAAACTTTTTGATTAAATTTATATTGTAAAAAAAAATACTGTATTGAAGGTTACACTAACTACATAACTTTTCGTATATATTAATTATCCAACCGTCTGGATCGATATTATTAGTAATAATAATAGATAAAACAAGGTATTCAATGTAGACATGATAAAACTTTTCATATGACATGGGTTAAACTTGGGGCTGTCTATTTATTTATACATATATCTCGAGGTAGCGTTAGAACTTTAATCCTACACCGGTTGCTTCCAAACTTAATATAAAGGTTAAATAAAATGTCGGCATGTGCTCAGACCGAGTTTTCACGTAACGTCGGCTGTTAAAAGGGGTATTTTCTTTATAAAGTGGTTTCTTCCTCGTTTAATTTCAAAGTATCTGCGATCCCTACCACTTTCAATTGTCGAGTTAGTAGAACTTGACAGATGGAATAGCTTTCATTCTGAAAATACGCTCGGAATATATTATTAATTTATATGGTACCCGAGCATTGTTACGAATTATGTACGATTTTAAGTTAAACTGAAATTTTTAAAACTATAATGTATAAAATACGAGAATATGCAAATAGATCCTATGCGAGTTTCAATAAGAGAAAACTTTAGTTCAAAAACTATACTTTCCAAGCTGTGGTCTGCTAGCCCCCGTGGATAGTCAATGGAGTATTCGAAATTCTCCATCCAAACTTATTTTGCACACTTGTTAAACTTAAATTGATACTGAAGATGCGACGTTTTTTATTTAAATTTAAGCATCCTTCAAAGTTAAAAGGTGACAACAGCTTGCTTAGATCTAACATTTGTGTGACAAAAACATACTTTATAATGGGCGGAATTAAATTTAAAATTCAACTTGAACATCGCAAAGTTTACTATGTCAATAGTAACTTTATATTACTGATATTATACCATAAATTACATTGCAGAAATAATATTTTTTTAATGTTTCATTTTCCGATGAAATAATCTTATATCATATATATATTAATTTATAATCGCATTAAAAGTTAATGCTACAGAACGATTGAATTGAATATTGAATGAGAAAATTCTCATACATTATATCCCCATTCATCATGATTATTCACGTTTATGCCTGTATGAAACTTTATTTTACCGATTCATCGGTATGAACGTTTTTTTTTATTTATGTATTTCAATTTTATGAAACCCTTTGAGCGATCAATCCATGACAACGTGAGTAGCAAAAAGAAACAAAGAACGATATTGCGATTTTTCCCACGTACGCGATTTTCCTTAAAAATTACAATTTATAATATTTATATATTATTTATAGGACGGAAATATAATATATCGCATTGATGTATGTAACAATTCGTATTAATTTGATTCTGCAATTAAAACGTTTTCTTTGGGAATAATAATTATGGGTGTAATTTAAAATTTATTCAAAGAAGCATTGAAAGCAATCAACCCTGTGAACCGTTTTTAATAAATTAAATTCTAATTTGACGAACACAGGGCGGGATCTCCCCAACAATATTTATCTTTTGAAAGTTCGTTTGAAATGAGATCTTAATCGCTGTTTACGTACAATGATGGCCGCCGGAATTTTGGCGCTATTTCGTGTCCAAAATTTTGCGCGAGAAACGACAATATGTTTAAAACAATGCATAAAAATGGCAGAACGTTGACAAAGTTATAATGAGTTCTGTTGTTTTGCGTGTGTTAATTTGCGTATGAATGGCATTGTGTGAAAATGTTGGTGGCCGAAAATTATTTGTTGTCTATCATATTTTTTTCTGAATATATTGTATAAAGAATATTAGCTTTTGACATCACTGATTGAATTTCACATATCACTTTATTTGATATAATTTAAAACTTTTTTAATTATCGTTAGATATACTAGTATATTTTATTATCTGCGCATACCTTTATTAGAATTTTCAGGTAAATTAAAAGCGGTGTCGAATCCAATTTTCTTTATCCTCCGAGTCCACTCTTAAATTGAAAACCATTGACACAGATTAAAAAGTAGAAATTCATTAACATTCAGAGAAGCTGAAAATTCTCGTTATTTTTCTGTTCCGAATAAATAGGCATACAAATACGTGCAAAAATGGAAATTTATGCAAAGAGAAGGGAGCCGAAGATAAATGATCATCCTCTAAATTTTTTCCGGGTAACAACTTAACATATCAATTAAGTCAGGCGTATTTTTGGAGTCCATTTAATATGCCCCCGGGACCCAAATATTAATTATCTAATTAGACTTTCAATTTATCATGAATATATATATAATATAATAAAGATTTCAGAGTACACCTAGGCCTCGTATAACACGGTTATATGGTTCCACAAAAACACCGTGTAATACAAATCCATGTTATACGAGGTTTGAAATTCATATAAAATTAGGGTTTGCGTTCCAAAAAAATATCAAAGTTAGATAATTTCATTTATTTTTTAAAAAAATAATCGAAACAATATACATTTACGTATTTATTGAAAAAAAACATTAACAACATATAATAGATCATTCATTCAACATCGCTATCACTTACAATTCAATATGTTCGACTCTTTTCGAGATTGGCGTGAGTTTTCATCGTCAGAGGATTCCGGGTTATTTTTGGATTTAACCTTAAAAAAATTCTGTAATAAGCAATTGTCTGCTTTAGCGCATAAATGTTATAGGCCAAAATCTGCTACCCCTCTACTCAAACTTCTTTCCGGTATAGGATCATTTTCTATAAAAAAATTCTAATGTATCAGCCAATCCTACGAATTGCTGCAACTGCTTTCCGAGTCATTAATTGTCGTAGGCTCGGCCAACATTTTAACCAATCCTTCTTCATTCAACGTGCCATCCTCCAATATGTCTTCGATATCTTGAATATCCATATCATTAAATCCTTCCACAGGGACACAGCTTTTTCCAAAATATTCCAAATAATAAATATTAATTAATAATAAGATTAGGTTAAGTTAGGTTAGGTTAGGTTAGGTTAGGTATAAGAACACAAAAAAAAAATAAGAATAAATAATAACTAAATGAGAACAAATAAGAAAAAAATAAGAATAAAAAAGAAAAAAAAGGATAAATAAGAAAAAATAATAATAAAATAAGAATAAATAAGGAAAAAATAATAATGAACGAGAAAAATATAAGAATAAATAATAATAAAATAATATTAAATAAGACAAAAATAAGAAACAATAAGAAGAAATAAGAAAAATATAAGAATAATCCCGTTTCGTCCGCTTTGAATATCTTGTCTGGTGTGTAGCCTATATTTTTTATAATTTCGGCGAATTCTGGAATAATTTTTTTTGCAGATTCTATATCGGCCGACGCAATTTCTCTAGGAGTTTTTATATTATGTAGTAAGAATCTCTTCTTAAAATTTTCAAACCATCCCCTACTATCAGAAAATTTAACTGATAAATGAAACGAAACAAGCGAAATTGACGTCTCGACATGTTCAGTACGATTGGCGCTATCCATGGACGTACAAATCAAGCATGTTAATTCATTTTTAATTATTGTTTTTTTCTGAAACCGTTTTATATAAAGCGTGTTATACAAAAATACTTCACAATTAATAATGCCGTGTTATTTAAAATCGTGTTGTATAAAACCGTGTTATACGAGGCCTGGGTGTACATAGATATAATTCCTTTAATTTTTTTAATTATGTGGTAATTAGTTATGAGATGCTAAACATTTATGGATATGGTAACGTCCGTGTTTTATATCAGTAATATTTATTTTATTGCAGATAGTTCCGGACGCTTAAATAAATTCTTTTATAAAAATATAATCTTTAAAGTGGTATTTGATTGCAAAAGGTAAATAAAATTGAAATTGTTTTATTCAAACGCAAAATATATATGTTTGCAATTATTTTTGGAAATATAAATACTCCATTTCACTCTTTGTCGTTTCATTTTAAAAGCAATACAGTAAAATTTCAGGAACAAAATATTTATATTTATTTATGTCTTATCCTAGTCAAATACATGGGTGTAGAATATTGTTTCTGAGAAATGTCTATATAGAATTTATTATTAGAAGATTTTTTAAATTTTGTTTCATAGGAAAATACTAATATGAAAATGCCTTAAAGCATAATTGGATCAGAATGTCAATATCATGGCGGAATATTGCAAATAGCTCTGGAACAATTTAACAATTGATAAATAACGATGCAGCAAAATTAAATTTTAGGAAATTGGCCACAAAGTAATGTGATGAAATTTGCCACCAACCAATATGTATACACACTCCTATGCCGTAAAATGGGCGACGATCACAAATTGAATTTAAAAGGCATTAGCGTCAATACAATGTTTGAAAGGCCTCAATAACCGACAGACTAGAGGTAAATTTATGTAAAAGCGACGAGCTAATTTATGGGTTTAATCGAAAACTCGTTAAACCGAATTAAATTACTCGACGGATGTTTTGATTTGAGCCAATAAATAGCTGGTCGGGTACCAACCACACAAGAATCTTTTGGATTAGATCAAATGAAAAGATTCAGGTTAACCTTTGTAATAAAACCGTAAATCTTTCAAGCGCGTCTAATTTAAAAAAAGTAAAATTTTATACCATTCGCCAAAGGAACTCGCCACAGAATTTCCTGTTCACGTTAAAATAAAATTAAAATTCTTTGTAACAAAAAGAATAGATTTTGCATTTATTATGATAGAATTATTACTCATATTTAATTTATACTTGTATCTCTAAAATATGCACAATCCCCTACAACACTTTGTCCAACGGACTTTTGTATGTTTACTGTTTTACATAACTAATAGCGGCCATAAATCATCTCAAGTTTGCTGTAAACAGACGGTTTTGACTGAAAGGAATATAGTAAATGATACTTGCAGTATTTTGATTGTTTACTTACATGCAAAATAAAAATAAATATAAAATGCCATTGTTTATGATTTTTAGAAATACTCGTTATGAATATTATTTTCAATAAATCAATGCGTCTGTTTCTGATATTAAAATCTTAGGGTGGATACAACACTGAAAACTTTAAATATGTTTTCTGTCTAATATAAAATATTAGACAATATAAAACGAAATAATTTTCAATTTGAAATTTAAATTAAATAAATGCTTTATAAAGTTTTCATTCGCATATTCATTGAATTCCAATTAACAACGAGCTGAATAAACTTCAAGAAAAACACAGTTAGGTAATTCTATTGTACTGTAGAAAATTAATGGAATTAAAAATAATAATATTACAAGCAACATAGTGATATATGGTTTATTTGAAATACAAGTGCCAATGTAACACAGCTGAATTATGGCTTTTTGCTTACAGGCCACAACAACATCAATAACACAGGTTTTGACCGTTTTATCCAGATGGGTCTAGAAATGTACTTACCAAATATTTACACTTAGAGAAATTTGAAACGTATTTAGGAAAGTGATATATTTGTATATTTATTAACAATATATTTTAATATTATTTTTTTGTATATAAAAGTCCTTCCTTGAATGTAATAATCAGTGAAAATATGTCTTTTTTTTCTTGATAGCAGGAATTGGCCATGAGTGTCAAAAAAAAACCATTTTATTTCAAACAAAGAGTTTGTAAGTAAAAGAGATACATAGCAAACGTGGAAGATGAGCGCTATTCGGAAAACAAGATATTGTGAGACAATTTTCTTTTTGTTGTATGTTATTATACTAACATATATTTTATATACTTTATTCGTGGATACATGTCATCGTGTATTCGATCCAAAAATATCATACCTTTCTTTTGGATTTGGCCATTCTTTTGTCTCTGGAATTTTCCGCCTCGCCCGGAGGCCTCCCTCCCCATACTGCCAGGGCTATGCGTGCATATGTGAATATCAGCACAGCCAACGGGACAGCGAATTGTAGTGTCATCAAAGCCATAGAATAGTAGTAGGATTGCTCGGCAAGTGGCCAATCTTCACGGCATATACTTCTGAAAAAATATAGGGATATAATATAGTTTTATGTAGTTTATAAATTGCCGTGTCGCCATCGGACTTTTTGACAAATTTGATATTCTGCACGCAAGGCACTTTGTTTATTTGTTGTATAGATAAATAGATGTGACGTGATACGTTCCACTAATAAGGATATACGATCCCGTGAATACCGTTAAAGTGTACGCCGACATGCACCCTATTTGCTAACACTGTTCGCAAATTTTCCTAAATTTGAAGTGATAGTTAATTTTCCACCCCGAAGCCTAATTAACATATAAATTGTGTTCCCTTTCCTGCAAAATTGAAATTATTTAATTAACAAGCTTTGAAATCTAATTCAACATAACTGCATATACGAATTAGCTTAACAGTTCAATGTATGAAAATTACATATGTCTGAAACAGCATTGTTTGTATTAATTAATTTTCAAACACTAATTAATGTAGTCATTATTTTTTATAGTCTTATCTAGTTATTTTTTTATATAAATATCACAATAGCATTATCATAAGATCTTTTAAAACAAGTATTTTCTGGAAAGTGAATTTATTTTCGTATTGTTTCTCTTGCAGACCCCCTATCCTGCGCCAAAATGACATTTTTAATTATACAGGGCGCGTTAATTAAGCCATAAAATTACCAGCAAGTGAGAATTCTCAAGTTTTACGATCATTTACGTAATAAATTACAGCCACTAACAAAAGACTATCGTTTAATTTTTTCGGTCAAATGATCATGAGAACGTGCGTATTAATATATTCTTAGACATTTTTTTTATACGTTCATATTAAAAAAAACTGGTACATTTTCAAAATATAAGTACTTATTTAAAATAATAGGTTAGTTCGTTTTTGTTGAATATCAAAATCTTCAAAAATCCTTAAAATAAAATATTGAATTTATCACAAACATTACTTATTATAATATCATTCGATTTTAATAGCATTTATACGCTACATTTAAAAAAATAGCAGATAGAGAAACATATATTTTTATATAAGTATTTGAAATATATATTTCATTCAAATCTATTTTAGAAAATATCATATCCGGTTTCCAATCATTGGTTTAAAATCTCCAACCAAACGGTTGTGTTTTTATTTTTTTTGGAAAGGTTTTGAAATAAAATTTTGTAATTAACTATAACGGTTGACCTTAAAATTGTCCTCTCAAATTTCAACACGTATAAACGTATTTGTTCGAAACACAACTATGTTCTTTTATCATTGTATTTTTTATATGTGCTCTTCTAAATTTAGTTAAATAATGGTGTCATCATCGTAGTATAAAGTTCATCCCTGTAAATATGACTATTGATGGTATATATTTACAGTATTTCATTCTGTTTGAATTCCAACAAGGTTTAAGAGGATTGTCAAAATTTGATGAACATGTGAAGATATAGTTTTAGACCAGGGTTGACCAACCTATGGTGCATACGCCAAACGTGGCGCATTTTAACTTGCCTAGTGGCATTGCATGGTGAAACAAGATGATCAAATATATCTGAAAAAGTTTAAGTAAATCTGAAAAATATTATATTAGATTATGATAAACTCAAGGGTGTGTGTTAACGGAGAACCGTTATTGATAGGTGAATCCAATGGCACTACACCTTTGCATGAAAAATCTTTTTATCGTCTTGTACTAAAATATCACTGCATCATACGTCAAGAAACAATATCTGGAAAAACAAATGTGCCGTATGTTGTTACCAGTTGTAAAATTTGTAAATAAAATTAGATCAAGAGCATTAGCCAGAAAAGAATTCAGAAAATTTTGGGAGTTATTAGATTTGGAATATGGTGAACATACCCTTAATTGTGAGGTGCGTCGGTTCTCTAGAGCAGTGCTTTCCAAATTACGGGGCGCGGCCCCCTGGGAAGCCGCAGGATTTCTCGCGGGGGCCGCGAAAATATTCAGTACAAAGTACATATATTTATTTATGAATATTTTTCCACATAGCATATTTAGGGAATGTATATATTTAAGTCTGTTAAATAATAATACATATGAAAAC
>JAGXCT010032005.1:0-11970 GCA_022495035.1 Philopotamus ludificatus | reverse complement strand
TCGTATAGCACTCGTATAACTAAGGTGCTACGTATGTGATGAGAATTTCTCAAGATAAAGCCTAACATTATTGATGATCTCATACGCACGTCCGATAAATGTAAACTAAATTTTGCATTTAATATGTCGCAATAGCAAATATGCATTTAAAATGTCACATTAGCAAAATATTCTAATCAAAATGACCTATTCTTAATGTGCATGAAGTGCATCTACGTATTTATAAACAAATACATAGATTATTCGAAACATGTTTATCTAATGCCATTTATAATGTAGATACAATATTTAATGGCGTTTTGCAAAACTGTGGATTTTTAAGAAAGTATTAGTTCAGATCAAGTCGTTTGATTATATTTTACTATAATAGGTTATATATTTATTTAGATTTATTTTAACAATATATTTGTATCTACCGAAAAGTATTGGTTTTATTTATTAGGACGATTAACCCATCCGTAACTAACCATTTCAAGTCAAGATATAGATGAATTCTTCATCAATATCTTGATATTTTTTAAAAATGGATTATACTAAGAATCGTACCGGATGCGAGCGAGAAAAAGGATCGCGCGTATGGCAACAGCAGCGAACAATGTTGCTTTTTCCGCAATCGCAGTCAATAAAGGACAAAGATTATTTATAATATTTATTCTTTAGGCTTTTTAAGACAAATACAAAAAAAGTTTGTGACGTGTAGGATATACATTAGAAGAGTTATTCGAGAAAAAACTTAGGGTTCCCAAAAGTCGACATGGTTAGGTTTAACTGAACCATGAAATTCATGACGTATGAATTGTATTTAAAAGCAGAAGCACAGAGATTCTTGTTTCTTAGCTCAAAACACATGTTAGGTCATCCTGTAAGTTTTTGTTTTTATTGTGTAGTTCATCAGCTTTATTTATTGTGACGAAAATCATATTTAAGCTATTTTAAGAAGGCTTAAAAAGTCTAAAACCAGCGAATTACAATGTCTTTATAGAAAATTATAGGATGCCCTTAAATCAGGACAAACTCCAAATTTTAATGAAGATATGCCTTTGATTGAATCAGATCCTCTTTAAAATTTAAAAGAATTATCTCAAAACTTCAAACTTCACAAATATAACTGATAAAGAATAACAACCAGGCTAATTCAATCAAAGAGGAGTTATTTTGTATCCTTTGTTTACGACAGATCTACCCACTTTTTAGAGCATTTATTTTTTATTTATTTATTAAGGGCAAAAAAAATAGAAATACAGCTGATGTCAAAAATCATATGGATCCGTATTTTCAATCAAAACCTTCTAGTTTATATTTATCTATCTAGATTATATTTTATAATGAAAAAATCAAGTTTTAAGCTAAAATGTTGCTGTTAATTTTATTTTTAAACTCTGTTGTTAATTATCATATAGTTTTTAGCCAGAATGAATATTATTGCCTCATAAAAAAATATATTAGTCCAAGATTAGGACGGTAATAAGATCCCGGTTAATCGGGACCGCCAGTTATTCGGATCAAAACTTAATGAACAATAACTAAATAAAGGAACTAATGGTAATATACTTCAGTTATCTGGGATACGATGCCGTTTTATTGGGTCAGTAAATTTAATATTTAAATAAATATAGTCAACCCTCCTATAACGTAGAGATAGAAGGGAATGTCGCACTTGTTATAGAAAGATTTACTGTATTTGTTATTTAGCATGGTTTTAATCTTAATATTTTTTTATTTATTTAATAAGCTTTTGAGAGAAATATTAAAATCATGAAAATAATGATTAAATTGATTTGTAATTCTATATTTTTTATATATTATTTTCTTCAATATATATATTTATCCCAATTTATCGGCATCATTATTACATGTTTTGTGATTAAGTGATTCATCCTAATTTAGTGAAAAGCTGTTTGTTTTTGCTTCAAGTGACAAGATCCAAAATGATCAGAACAAATATTTTCGTCTTAACTATCTCCGATCGTATTATAGTACGACTGGCGATGTTTATTTGGGTTAAACTGTAATTATAGCGCAGCTAATGAATGGTCAGACGTATTAAGATGATTGCCGGGAAAACACGACGAAAATTAAATAATTTCCCCATTTCCACTGTAGTGGGGGCGAGAGTTTGTGTTAACTTGTGTACATACCGGAGGGTTATTGCATTTCGAGTCCGTCACAATGAGGGGAAAACGCCAACCGACGGGAACGGTGACCGACATTTTCCGCTGTTGCGGTGACCACCAACACCGTTTCAATTTTCCGGACAACCGGCGGGCGAGTATTCATCAAAATTTCTCGACGACGAATTTAACCAGTATTGGGACGTCGGCCAAAGTTGGAAATGACCAAAGACCCGGGTTCACCAACTCACAAAGTGCCTCCTCCCCGTGAAACGAGTGGGAGGGGAGGTCTCTGGTTACAAATAGCGTTTCACTACTGAACTTATCAAGGGCAGTTTCTTAATAATAAAAGTTTTATGCTGTACGTGGGGGGATGATTCACTGGAGATATTTTTATATTCAGATGAAATCGCTACTTAAATTCGGAAAGTGGTACGAAAACAAGATCGTAGACAGATGACAAAGAGCAAGGATCCGGAAATTAATTGGAATAATTCACATATTTTATTTTATGTACAGTAGCGAAGTAGGCAAAAAAAGATTTATTTCTTAATTTTCAGGTAAAATTCGTGATTCGAGCCAGGAGTATGATTTTTTTTTAATATAAAGTTCTATTTAAATGAATTACTTTACCAGAAGTAGTTGTGTATATTGTGAAATAGTGTTTAATATATTGAAAAATAGAAAAGAATATTTTAAAATGAAGAAGTTAACCCACTTGACAAAACGAAAATTGTGATGTTGTACAAGGAAAATTGACTAGAAAGACTAGATCTGTAGAGCATAAAAAACGAACAGAATCAAAGCGGAAGACAACTGCTCTAGAAGATCGTATTTTAAAATGGTTTTGCTCAACCAACTGACAACAGCACTAGATATAAGAACAGAGTTCAACCAAGGTGGAGGAACGGTACGGAGAAGGATCAGGGAAGATGGTTTAAGGCAAGATCACCGGCGAAAAAAATCACTAATCCTGAAACAAATGCACGTCAAAAGACTCCAATGGACAAGAGTTTACCAGACCTGGGTTAAAGCGAACTGAAGGAAGATTATATTCTCGGATGAAAGTTAATTCAACTTATTCAGATCGGATGGCATTCTATTAGGGGTACCCTTAATTAATGCCGTTTTTCGATGCGCCATCTTTTAAATAATCTCCTTCAGTCTGTTAGGGAGTAAGGACGTGTTATAAGTTTCTCTTGTGTAGTGGCTACCTGCTCGTGGCCTTTAGACAAAAAAAACGGTTTCTTTATCCCTCTGAGGACAATGGGAGAGACGTGTCCATCGGAACAACATCTGCGGAGCTGCATACTTTTTCACTATCGTTTGAAAAAGAGGCTACGAAGGATATTTGCGAGATTTACGGTGACATATTAGATGTTAGGAAATGCCAATGATGGTTCAAAAAAATTAAATCTGGTGATTTGTGTTTGGAAAACGCGCCTCGAAGTAGACGAACAGTTTACGCGGATGAAGCAGCCGTGGATTCTGCAATCGAAGACGACCCGATGCTGACCATTGAAAAATTATCGGAAAAGGTTGGTACATCCAGGTCCAGTACTCAGAGGATCCTAAAGAAGTTAGGAAAGGTTCAAAAAGAAGATGTTTGGGTCCCGTACGCATTCACGCGCGACCTCATGTTGCGAAATTGACGTGTGAAAAAATTCAGGATCTTGGATGGGTCACTCAGTTGCATCCTCCATACTCGCTGGATCTCTTACCATTTGATTTTTACTTATTTCGTTCTACGGAACATTTTCTAAGAGATCAATTTCTTAGAAGAGGTGAATACAACTCTTTCAGACTATTTTCAGTCAGGGGAATTATTTTGTATAAGAAAAGTTCAATAAAGTATAAGAAAAATTGTTTTAAATTTCATTGAAAAAAAACGACATTACCTATGGGTACCCCCAATATATAGATGAAGAAAAACAGGAGAAAGGCCTGATTAAAAATGCTTAGTAACCTAAAGCAGCCAATAGGAAAAAGCTTTGAGGATGTTTTTCTAACTATGGATTGGAGATTTAGTGTTGTTCGATAGAACAATACATCATTAATGATCTATAAAAGAATCATTAATAATAACATTGTTTTATCACAATGACAATTTTGCACGATGCCATCGGGCTAAAACGGCAAATCTATTTTTATTTATTTAACCATTTACTTCACAGAAAAAAACATTTAATTTTTTTTTTAAAGATTTAATAGAAAATCTTGATGTTACGGCTAGGTTTTAGTCCTGATTTACTCATTTTATTTTATTTAAGTCAATAGAGGGAGACCTGCCAATTTAAAATCACTAACTACACCAATAACAAAGGTCTGGTATGAAGAGATACGACAGAAACAATAAGAACTTCGAGGATGTTTTTTCTTTTAAATTTATTTTTAAGTATTTTTCCTCAAAATATTGTAAAAAACAGTGTACATAAATGTTGTATGTTAGTTTAAATATAATCTTAAAATAGTGTTATTTAATTGTACCTGAGAAAATCGTTGTTTTCAGCTGAAGCGTGTGTCACATGCGCATGTATATTGCAATTTTGTATCAAGGCACTGCATATATGTATAGTGAAAAATAAATATTATACTCACTCAACAGGAAGTGCAGGGGCTCCCTCTTCCTGTCCCGGGGCATTCACGTGGTATACACAGAAGTTCTCGAGCAATGCCCTCATGTCTATGTAGTTGAAAAACGCCTGGAAGCTAGACACGTCTGTTTAGAAGAAAAAACGATCCAGTCAATTACGCCATCAACAACAACAAATTAAATACGATAATTAAAATAAATCACTGCGAAAAATAATCGAATATGGAAAAGCGTCACGTGCACTAAAAGTCTCTCCATTAATTTATCATCGTTGCGTCTTTTGAGGAAAATGTCGTTTATTGAGTTACGGCAGGGGAATCTTTGCTCTTTAAAATGCAAAATGGCAAACCATTTTGCACATTGTAGTCTGAAAAACAGGAGGTTGAGTAAACGAGTTACCGCCGAAGAGTAGCGTGGAATTTGAACTGAAATACTTTAAGTGTCTGCCGTGTAAAATTACACTTAAGTCTTTTCCATAGATAAATTATGTGAGAGATTCCACGTGAAATAATTAAAATTTTCATATTTCAGCACGTGAGATTATTACATAATTTTTTTTTTCAGCGATTCCTTTGATATAAAATTCCATTAAAAACAGATGGATTATATATAAATATACATAAGACATAGCTGCATATTAAAAGTAAAATAAAAACACTGCCATATATATATGCACTCTGAAATATGCGCACAAAATAAAAATAGCTCATGAAAATATAATGAATGTCATACAGATTGGGGGATAAGGCACGTTCATATCATCACTTGAACTGGGTGTCATGACAGACGACTCTTATAAACGACCTTGACCTTACCGTTCATCTCTAGGATGACCCTAGACATACACCGGGAATAAATCGTAATTTTATTCATAGAGGTTTGCCTGAAAATTGTGTATTTTTTTAATAATTTAAAACACTGTGACTCACAGTTGAGACCGAGGTCGTGGTACGTGATGATGGCCGGCTTGTTGCGAGATCCTTGGACGGCAACGAGGATGTTGCCGCGGTCCGTGATGACGTGCTCCTCGGGAGCCTGTACTCCGCCGCCGCCGAGGCAGCGAGCAGTCGGCAGCTGGAGCTGGATGTTCTTCAGCTCGATGTCGTCCATGCTGTCTGAAGGCATTGTGCTGAAAATACGAAACAAACATAAGATACCCTCCATTAAAACCGATCCGTCACGGCGGCTCGAATACAACTGAGTCATCCGAAGGGGGTCCACTAGAGACCCCAAGCATTTCTAGTCAAGATTTAAAAAAAAATATATTCTAAGAATAAAAATAGTTATTCATAATTTGCTTTATATTTTTTAGCTAATCAATATGACGCATAAATGACACGTGCATTCGGCGATGTCTCGCCAACATTCGCATATTTTTTCGCGATTACAGACGATTAAGGGGCTCTAATTATGATATCATATCAACCCTTTCACTGCGCGAAATACGATTAATCGTATTATGATAGTTTAAGTACCTCTCAACACTAACTGTGTAGAAAAAAAAATGTCGTAGACGTATCTTAACATTGCCAAAGTTCTAACATATTTTTTATAAGAGGAAAAACTACATATTTGCCTTTCACAGCTCTTTAACTTTTTTTCCTATATCGGAGGATAAAAAATCGACTTAAACGATAGAAAAAAAATTCTGACATAAACGTGTGATTAATTTAATTAGAGTAAGCCCTCTTACAGCTTTTTTACGTCAAATATACCCTTTTGCAAATGCATCCTTTTACAAATCAAAAGCACCTTTTTGCATATCAAATACAACTTTTTGCAAATTAAATACAACTTTTTACAAATCAAATACAACTTTTTACAAATCAATTGCTTAACAAATTAAGTTAAACAATTAAATATATACTTTTTTTATCAGTTTCTTTGAAAACGTAAAAAACGGATTCCACTGTATTTAGTACCTCGAATTTAAGTTTTCCCGTTAATTAGGTTTTTTTTATCAGTTTCTTTAAAAACGTAAAATACGGGTTCCACTGTATTTAGTACCGCGATTCTAACCATGAATGTACGTTTTACCGCTAATTGTGTTTTTTTAATAATATAGAAATTTAAAAAAACACTTTCTGGATGGCGGGAAAGCTTAAATTCTGGGTACTACATAAATACAGTGGAACCCGTTTTTTATTTTTTTTTGGGAACTGATAAAAGAAGAATATATATTGAAAAATATTTAATTGTTTAACTCAGTGATTCCCAAAGTGGGAGCCGCGGCTCCCCAGGCAGCCACGGTGTCGTCATAAGGGCGCCGCGAAATATTCAATTAAACAATTTGGCAAATTTGAGAAGGTCAAAAATTTGGAAAAATCTTGATGTTTTAAGTGAGCCGTAAACCGAAAAGATTGGGAACTCCTGGTTTAACTTAATTTTTAAATGCAATGCATTATATTTGATTTGTAAAAAGTTGTATTTGATTTGCAAAAGGGTGCATTTGATTTGTAAAAGGATGCATTTGATTTGCAAAAGGATGCATTTGATTTGCAAACGGGTGTATTTGACGTAAAAAAACTGTATCGCCGATATAGGTATCACGCTATATAAATCCGTTCTATTGAAGTCGAATACCCATACAACATATATTATAAGTGTATTTGTTAAAAAAAGGATTATTCTATGATTGGATCATATCGTACTGGATGCGAGCGAGAAAAAACACCGCGCGCGTGGAAACGGAAGCTAGTATTGTTGTTTTTATTTATTTTTCGCAATTGTAGACTATAACCGTCAATGATTATTTATAATATATATTCTTCAGACATTTGTAGACAAATAAAAAAAAGTTTTTGACATGTAGGATTTATATTAAAAGAGTTATTCGATAAAAAAAAACTTGGGGTCTGCAATAGACCCCGTCGCCACGGCTAGGTTGAAACGAAAACGTATGCTCCATACATTTTTACTATTCGGACGATAAAATCCGGCTCTTTATGGATGTAATTCGTAGCTGAAATTTATGTTGCGGTTAACCCTACAACGACCGATTTTATTTTTCCATATAACGAGCGTGACGGCGTCTAATTTTCGCAATAATCGATAACGACACGCTCCATCAAAGGCAGATTGTACTTTGACGACAGTTTCGCGATCGACCGGTTAACGACCTTCGCGATTTGCCTTGTCTCACATCTTGCGTATGCATCAACGGTTCATGATTCATACAGAAAGTTTATGAACGAACCGCGCGTTGCATTCGTCGCAGTCGAGAGGATCCCAGACAATAAACTACTGGGTACTGAATGCAGAACGGGGAACTAATCTCAGAACAAGAGGTGCACATTAGATAAATTAAAAACTCCCATTATTTATAATTAATAATAAACACAATGATAAATTTTAATTTTTATCCGCGTGATAATAGAGACGTTCAGGTTATCTATGTATTGTTGATATTGCGGAGAAAATCGTCAACATTTCTCTTATCTCCTATTTAGACAGACATATAAATAAACAACAGAGCTGATTATTATTAACAAAAATATAACTTGAGCTATATTATTCCAAAACATTAGTATAATGCGATAATTATGCAACAATATTATTTAATGCTGGTATTATCATTACTAGACTCGTTTAAAATGGAATACGTGTAAAATTTATTCATATTTATTTGACTCCGATAGATAAATTAGATAGATAGCTCCATAAAAATATCCTAAAAATGTAAGAGGACACTAATATTCCCTTAGTGTCAAACCACGACACTGGTTAATTTTATTATTATTTCAGTTGGATTGAAATTATATTATTTTATATAAACATGAAGAATTCCCTGTATTCATAATTTTAATCGGACACCTATCCGACTACTTACTTGCGGTTAACTTACACTTACAAGCCACAACACTGATATATAAAACTGTTTTCAATTGCAAATATGGCACAATGAATAAAAGATGAAAAAAGTTCATTAGCCAACGAACCGGATTGTCACTTGTGTATGTTTAACAAAATGAATGTCAATGTTGACATTTGTTTCGACGAAGTTGGCAACTTTGCGATGTAGCTGTTGATCTGTCAGATTTGACTTATTCTTGTGTCTGTATTCTAATCATCATCAATATTAATATCCCGCCAAATATTAACATAATAATATTTTGGTATGCGGTCTACCCATATTAATTAATTTATATACTTTTATTATAATTAGCAACTGATTCAATTTTATTTGTATTATGTCTTTAAGGAATGGTTTTATAACGCTTTCCAAAGAATATGATAGAAACTGTGGCGGATAATGTCCAGGCCCCTCAAACTCAAGACAACAAAGTTTCAAGTTCTCCCTTATTTCATCAAGGTTTTCAAAAAAATATACATGAAAAAACGTCTTTAAATCTTGGAGCCCCCTTCGAAGCCCCTCAAAAACTCGTTGCCATACCGCATACATTAAATAAAAATCCATTTATGTATAAGGATGATAAATTCTGCTTTATTTTACTTAAAAAACGTAAATAGAATTTTATTTACGGTGTCAGTCACCGGTAACTGACGCGGCGTCTGCTAATACTAAGCATACTATTTATATTTTTTATGATACCAATTTTTTTAAATGGAATTAACAAAATATATCACTTTTTAAATAGAGATTTTTCTAAATCCTAAATTGTTTTAGGCCTAAACAATTTTTTTAAATTATTTTTCAATCTAAAAACCATGTGTAAATACGTAAAATACAAAAAAACCCTCCTATAAATATTTTAGTTTTCTATAACGAGTTCGACATTGTGTCTATAACTATATAGATCTTAATATTTTTCAGTGGCGGATTTAGCACTCGATCGATATTTGCGATTACAAATATTTATTATTTTTAGAAAAACTCTGAGGCCCCCTGCAGGTTTGTATGCCGAGGGCCCCGATACCTTGCATCGTTTTAGCTCAAGGTATTTACGCCCTTGATGATCATGGTCTGCGGAAGTCACTGCATAATTCAATTTAGGGCGTATTCTTAAATTTTTGATAATTTTTTGATAAAAAGAGCATTTTGAAAGCTGAATTTTGAGGTCTTCTGAAATTAATGAGGCCCCATTAATCATTCCTCCCAGAAATACAAGTGACTGACAGAGACTGTGGATCATTTCTTCGAATCAATTACTGTCAGTAACCGGTGCATACTACGGCGCACTGGTAAAAATCGATGTCAGTCGCCGGTGACTGACACGATACGTATCAATCGGACAGTGGATATGTACATAATTACCTACGATTTTAACTTCATTAAGAAAATTTACGCAAAATTGTATGCTAATTTTTAGACAGACGTACGTGCAGCTGCAACCGTGCACGTGTTTTGGCATATGAAAGCCCTACTACAAAACATATGAATAAATATCGCGATTTAAAGGGAGACCGCATACTAAAGTGGAAACGTAACGGTATACCGCATACTAATACGGTACTAACGTATATATATTGTTTTTTTTTTTTCATTTATTATTTCAGTAGCTGGATCATGTATCATATATTTCTAAATAATATCTAGGGATGGTAACGCCTTTCAGATATGAGGGATTAATAAAATGTGCCAATAGAAGCAATAATCGAGATGAAGGGGTTTATGCTGTGTAATGAATGAGAGTAATAAAATATCACTTCAGCCGAAGTGAGGCTGGTGGGTTCTAATTTCTCTTCCACCGCAATGGAAGGCTTTAACCGACAACACATGACGTAACAAGATAGAGAGTCTCCCTCTCGAATAACTATTACCCGAATTGATGTAACAATGTAACGTAGAGTGAGGGCTGAAGTACATTTAACAGGAATGCCACCGGGATAACGAGACGGGGGCGGGCGGTTTGTTCCCCATATTTCAAAAGAGAATTGCGCAATAAAACCGACGATATCAACTGTTAATTTTGCTCACCTTCCAGAATTAAATTATCATTTTTTTTGTTGTTGTTTGTTAAATAGTGAATATGCGAAGGGTGTGTGAGTCGTCTGGGAATTCCTTTGTGACGTATGGATGCGTCCATTGTTGTATACCAGGTACGGGGGAGAACCGCTAGAGACAATGCATATCACAAAGGAGGCGAGATGGGAGTGGATGGCTCTTTAAAAAGTGGTAGGTGAACCTGCATTGATCAAAACACGGCAGCGACGGCTAATTATTGAAGAAAAAAATCCAAGGAAAAAATGTGAAAGGTAATGCTAAAACTGTGCAATCACAATTAAAAAAAAAAAAAAACTAGATATCGATCAGTTTCCTTGCTAAAAAAACTATGCACATTTTTTTATTACTATCCGCGGAACATTCTTATTGATATTTCGTACGCATTCATACTGCAAAGGAACGCCTTTTATGTTAATATAATATAATATAAAAAAATATTTTCCTTGGTTTTTTCTCCTCTTCGAACGTTCGTTCCGCGTCGTCACATAATTTTCAACGTTTCCCCCCGGGACGTTTTTTTTACGTTTACAGACGTACATTTTCCCCTTCATATAGGCTTGGAATTAACTCTTTCTTCGTTGCCCACTTAAAAAGAAAAATTTCTCATTTCGTCAGGCGTCGTAAATTGCTATGACTCAAATCTCCTTATATAAAATTCACAGCAATTTATATTAGTATAATTATTAAAACGGCATGACTTGTAAGGAGCAACAACTGTTTAATACTATTAAGGCTACCCAGAATTAATGTCGCATTCAAATAATTTTAAAACATTGATTTGTAAAATGAACCTGGATGAAGACGACCTATTCCAGTGTCTCAACTGAATTTCTGAAGGGCAGGTAACACTGGCAACGCCAAAAAACTGAAACTAACGGTCAAAAAGGTACTCTTTTCCGTATGATGGGATTGTAAAGGTATTATTCATTATACAGTCAGCCCTCCTATAGCGTTTCCTTGTCAACCAAAGAGCATTGACATTTATTTCGCTCGGCAATGTATTATCGATTTGCGAAATATTTAAATTGACCTTAAAATTATTAAAATTTTGTAGAAAGCAGCGATTTCCAGGAAACGTTATAGGAGGGTTGACTGTAATATAAATATAGCCAGTAAAAAATCCACATTATGATAAGCTTAACCCTTTAATCGCCAAGCCAATAATCAATATCTCGATTTGAAATGCTTGGGGTCCATGAAATACCCCCTTCGGATGACACCGATGAGTTAACCCATTGAATAGATAAGGGTTCTGTTTGTCTTTTAACATGAGCTTTGTATAATGCACGTTTCATTAAAGTGTTAACCTTTAATCGCCAAGCCAATTATATGGATTTTTACCGTATGCCGTATAAACTTCA
>JAGXCT010032004.1:0-11432 GCA_022495035.1 Philopotamus ludificatus | reverse complement strand
TCAATAACAATAAAAAATAAAAAAAAATCCAAAATAATTAATTTGCCATATAAAGTGTTAACCATGGCTTGTAGGTAACATACATATTATTACGATCATGTAAGTTAACCCATCCGTCACGACGGATCGAAACTCCAAGAATTTCAGTCAAGATATTCTTCATCAATATCTTGATTTTTTTTAAATGGATTATTTTAAGAATAAAAATAGTTATTCATGATTTGATTCATAATTAGGTCGATTTTTTTTTTATAATTAATGTCAGAAATATGGCTAAAGATCGTATCTAGTAAGGGAAATATTTTGTTTGTTCGTATAAATTCCTGTATTGTTTCGAAATTTTTATATGTAACAACTGTTTCAACTTCCTTTCTATTCACACGTGTCATTTTTCAGTGACACACTGCATTATTACGTCACACTGTGTGTTCTATTTGAAAATCTACACACACAATTCGTTCTGGTCGTGTGTTAAAAGTGATGTATCGCCCTTTTTCTAAACGCTGACACTGCTTCATTAGTATGTAGATCGAACTGAGAAATTATTCCATGGTTAATTATAAGAAGACGAAAAAAAAGGTTGTGACTCGAATGGCGAACGAGAACGTTTATATAGATTTTTGGTCATTCCACGGCGATAACAAGCCGGGAGTCACGTAACTCGAGTTGTTTGTTATTGATCACCGCCTTTTGTAGAGTTCACCGACTGGTAAATAAATATGTAATGCAAATACAAAACCATTTTCGGTACAATGGAACCGGGATACGGACTCATGTCGTACGATTTCGTTCTAAATACGCCATTTTTGTGGCATGTCTACAACAAAAAACTAGTCATGAATCAGCAATTATTAAACAATCTGGTACCAAAACATTGTCGCTGATGACTGTTCTGGTGTATCATTGCGGGTCATCAACATGGATGACGACACGAACGCTGGAGGTGTTGCGCAATCGCTTCGATTTTTGTTCCACTTTCTTCACAATTTTTTTTCGGAATTATCCATTGCCATAGGGAGCACGGCCCCCAAGGCTCTGTCAGTGGAGAGGTGAAATTGTCGAGTGCTCCAAGGCTTTCCACTCTTCGCCTACGTCTCGTGTGCCATTGTTTCTCAGTATGCGATCTGGAATGCTAGCTGCAAACGCAAAAACGTTCTAGAAACCGTACACAAAAAATGTCGGAGGCGATTTCAAGATCACCTCTTCATTGTTGAGTCGCTTACCTGTGAATATGACTCGGTTCGCATTCACAACTACAGCGTCACCTGCGTTTCTCAAAACCATCTTGCTATCTACAAAGAAATAAAATGCGTTCTCCTTTTTTTATTTAATACGTACTTCTAAGTACAATTCGGCATTGAATTAAATAAATGTTTAATAATGGTTTACAAGGTTTACAAGTTTAATTGTCACAATTTTTAATGCTGTGTTGGCACACTTGTCTCTGACGTATCATGACATTGGTAGCATTATTTCTTTTCACGAAGATAAAAAAAATATGCAAGGACGACGATTTGTCAACATTGAAGAGATAAATACAAAGTCTTTGAAGAGCTTTAACCCTTTATAGGGCAAATTAATTATTTTGGATTTTTTTTATTTTTTATTTGTTATTGACAATACTTATTGTCAATAACAATAAATTAACCAAAGAACTTTTTCGACAACATATTACGGTACTAAGGTTGACATTTCTATGGGCGCTCATGGAAATACACCTATCCCTCGCTTAACACGGTTTCGCTTTAACACGGTTTCAGTTTTGTTGAAAAAAAAATTTTTTTGATTAAATCTTGCTTTGTAGACGTGCGCACAGCTACATTTTAAATGTAAAAAAATGGTACACCTGAAATAAATATCTTTTTTCTATGTTCATAATGTTTCAATAAATTTTCAGTTCTTTCTACCTATTCCTTTAATATTTTTAAAAAAGAACGTATCCTCTCTTTTTCATACATTTGTTAGTCTCGCTTAACACGGTTTCGTTTAACACGGTGATCTAGCAGAACCTATCTTCCGTGTTAAGCGAGGGATGGGTGTATAGACCTAAAGCGACTGGTTAATATATTAACCAATTTCAGCCTTTGCCCTATAAAGGGTTGCTGGCACAGTTTATTTGTTAAATTTGAATACTTTTTAAAGCATCACAATCTCTAGTCCCCATAAGACATTACAGTACACTACCGATTATCCGTGTGCGGATTATCCGTGCATGAATTAAATTTATATATTATAAAATTATGAAATTAATACCCTCAAAATTGCAATTTTGTGGACTGGAAAAGATAAAAAACCAAGATCATTAAAAAAAAACCTGCCTAAAATTATTTTTTTTCCCAACTGATTAACTTGAAATGTGTTTTTGACATTGATTGACAGTAATGCTTTCGTATAGTGGCAACTGTAAAAAAAGAAAACGTGACACAAAATGTAAGTAAACATTTGGATCGACTCAAATCAGAAGCTAGTAAAATTCTTAGATGCAATACACATATAATGCTGAAGTATGAAGATGGAAATCTATCAGAAACTTTGTTCCGATAGCCTATAATGCAGGATAAGCTACAGGAATATCTTACTGAAGCTAGAAGTGCTCATAACCCTTTCTAAATTGCACCGTAAGCTCTTGACATGCAAGTCGAGATCATACCATATATTAGAATCGTTGCTATAGATAGGGATATTAATAGGGCAACTCATATTATAGGAGAGTCCTTATGAAGAGCATTTTATCTGTGTACGGAGAAGAGTTTGGGAAACCATGCTGTAGATTATTAGCTAGAAAGGGGCTTAGATAGATAGAATATTGGGTCAAAACTATAAGGTAGACTCACAAGATAGTCATCTTCGACTGTTTCGAATACCGATAACATCTATGTCGTACATTTAACAAATGTTTTAGGTTGCCACTGTTGCGTTGTGGCTTTAAAAAAAATTGAAAAAGTAAATTTCCCATTAAAAATACACAGTTTATTTATCAACTGAAGAATTTGTTAGAATAAACCATCTTTTATATAATACAAAAGTACCATTCAGCACAAATGTTAACGCCATTGTTGAACAACAAAAAAAAAACATAGGGCTATGTAAAAATACGGGGGAACTTGTGACTCAACCTTGGTTTCCCACAGAAATTACAGTGTTGTTATTAGATAATACTCATTCTCATCCAATTTTTACTAACTCAGTTAATTAAAAACCAGATATAATGTAATTGTTGTTTTTGTTTACTTACCAACATGATTGATATCCAAATACCTGGCTAAGATTATAGGCGTTAGGATCGTTACTTGATTCCAGTTTTAATCGTAGCTCTCGAACATTTCATTCTACTACTGATTTAAATGTGTATTTCGTGTTGTTTTTGATCAAACCTCATATATATGCTTATGCAGACGAATCTCGATTCATTATTTTAAGGTATCCTAAAAAAACGATAAATGTGGGAATATTTTACATGTAAGACCCCGACTCCCGAGAGTCTGTTAGGGTTCAAAGGATATTTAGAGTATCCTAAAAAGAGGATAAATGCGGAAATATTTCATTGTTTTTTATTTTGACTGGAATATGGGAAAACGATGAAAGCGAGAAAAATAGATTGGAGCGCAACTAGTGGCGGTTCGTGGGTAAAATATTTGGGGGTGCTGCGTAGTATTAAAATTTATATTTCGCTCATCTTTTATTTAAAATATAAAAAAAAATACAGTGAGGTAAATACTAAATAACATTAGCAATAATAAAATAAGTGACAGGCGGCACGTGGCTCAATGAAGCTGTGAGTCAGTGTGACTGCACCTAGTCGCGACACGGCGCTTAGCGGCGAGACCCCCCTCCGCACTCCACTACCGGCCCGCATCCGTCCAATATCCAACACTGGTAGCGCTGACACAGGCTGCTGCATCCAGATTAATGAATACAAATTATATTTACATTTTATATCAATTAATATATATAAAGACACCTGTTATTATATGTTATTGTCAACATAACCCTTCATGGAGTTGACTAAAAACCCAAATAAACTTTGATAAATACTTACAAATTAGTGCACCCAAACAAATCTGGTCTCTAACGGATTTCTCACCACAGAACCAGTATACCCCGGGAAGGAAAACCCTAATCTGTTGAACAATAATTGCTCTAGTCTCGATACTTTCACTCCTCTTCTTCCTTCTTTCTAGGGAAACCTATTTGAGAAGGTATTTCCCATGATGAAAGGATTGCTATTGCGCGACAGGGCTAATAATCACTTGCGGACCGGCTACTTGAGACTCGTTTTGGGCAGATGTGCATATGCATGCATGTGTATATCTATAATATATAGGTATGTGTGTGTGGTCGCTCGCTACTTGTCACTCGTGATTCGTTATAAGCAGATAACGCCTTAGAGAAGAGAATAAACGAATACCGAGACAAACCCCCTCCTACTTGCCTGGACACAGTCGAGAGGGTAAAATCCGATACAGGGTAGAATATGTACGTCCAATGCCAGCAATGGCCAAGAGAGGGAAACATTTTACAAAAAACCGCATACCAAGACGGCTTGGGTCCCCGCGGTATGGACACGATATCAGACTCAGGTTTCTTTGTCTTCTACTACCATTCAAGAGTTTAGTAAGGCTCATGCCCTTAGCAAATGAGAGCCTTGTAATATATTTTTCATCAATTTGCTTGGAGGTGCTGCAGCTCCGCAGTGTATTTTTTTTTATAAGGAAACATTTACAATAAGGAAAACACGGTTAAATAATTTTAGCATCAATAATGTTGTGATTACGAGGCGTGGAAAGATTTGTCGCGTTTTTTTGGTGTTTTGATTCGGGTGATTAAAGTATTAACAGTGCAATCGACGGCCATGTCGCATCGAATCCACGAGGTGACTTTGCACAATTGATCGTATAACCAATAACACAAATTTATTCCGATTTTATTAATCGACCTTGAGTGGGATGGTGTACGCAACGAACAGGTGATTGACACACCTGCTCACGAATGGTTCTGGGATTGATGCTGTCATCTGTATCAATCCTCGTGTAATTCGAGTGTCATCCGCATTGGATGTGAAAGAGAAGGTTTCATTCACCTCGCCGAGCGCACACATCAGGTTTTCATCGCTCTTTTGTCTCTCTCCATTGTGCGTCTTTCTCTTTTGGCGAAAATGCAAATAACAATAACAGTTTTGTGCTAAATATTTCAGCGGATGTGATGGCGGCGCGGGTATCGGCACAAAATGTCTTCCTCGTTCGAACAAAGACGTGTCGTTAACCGCGACGACGGTTTCGTTGCAACCAGCTCGGAATGCAAATTCGTCGTGTCCAAAAAATCGAGAAACTGGAACCGTGACTCGTCGACGGCCAATTTCTATTCATGAATTGGGCAATTACGCCTTGTTATTGTTTGTTTGGTGCTGGCCCTGTGTTTAGTAAACAAATGTGTTTACTAACAATCGTTTATGTAACTAATTGTATCGCCCGAGGATCGCAATTACAAAATTACACCAAGTTACATTAGACATACATACTATATTAGGACATTGTTCTAATATGTGTATCGACAAATTAATCAATGAACAATAGAATTTTCATTCGCTTATTTTTTTTCTTTTTTAAACTATTTTATTTGCAATCTGCTTCAAGTCTGTCAATTCTAAGAGATATTAACCAAAAAAAAGTAGGTAAAAGAAAGGCATTAGAAGGCTGGAAAGGTGTATATCCGTATCTGAAAAAAAAACTCAAGTCTTAGATACGCAAGTGATATAACTCTCATTACCAATTGAGTAATGCATAAGGCCCGAGAGCTTAGATTAGAGATAGATAACAGATGATTGTGGACCACTCCAATTCTCCTAGGAACAGAAAGATGATGCTGGTGGAAATGATGAGTTTGGAAAAATAATCTAGAAAAATTCAATTTATGCCCAAACATTGTTTTTTTTTGTCTTCTTACTGTGGAAATCTGGACCACTAAGGCAGTAGACGTCGTCTTTAAGGAGGCAAAGAAATCTAAACTAACTTCTCTGATGAGAACTGTTTCCAAGGACACGTGTTAAGTATATGATATAACTCTGGCAGAGAGCCAGAGAAGGATCGTAGATTTTTTTATATTAGTATTTTAAAAGCCTCTTCAATTAGTATCAGAAAAAAGACAGGAATGAACAAAGCGAATTAATAAATTTAAATTTAGATTTTAAAAACCGCGTCGGCCAAAGGGGGTCTCTCAAAGACCCCAAGCATTTCGTATCAATATATTGACGTGGTTTATTTTAAGAATAAAAATAATTATTCATAATTTGGATTTTTTAACTAATCAATATGACGCGTAAATGACACGCACACTCGGCGATTGTCTTGCCCCAGACTGAGCTCTCACCGCACACTGAGTTCTCGCACCACTTTTTTAGACAAATACAAAAAGTTTGTGACATGTAGGATATACATTTGGGGTCCCCAATCAGCACGACTAGGTTAAGTCTACTTTAAAGGCTATTAAAATATATTACTACTACAGTTAAACCCACACTAACACTAAAATCGGGACCGTGTTGTTTGGAGTCGTGTAATTGGGGGAGTGAAGCCGTCCGGCTGTGTGCGTATAGCCTGGCACGTGTTGAATACACAGACGCTAGCCAACGTTTGACTGTATGTGAATGGACCGCGCAATTGGGGGATTTGCGGCGTATATTTCAACTCAGGGCGTAATTCGGGGTAGCGTAATTGGGGGTTTCACTGCACATTGATAGCCAACAACGAAGAAGAAATGGTCAAACTGCTCAAAAGAGTAGTCTGTGAAAGTAAAAAAACTAGAACTTGAGATTAATATTACTGAAATCAAGACGATGATAGTTGATATAAGTAATCAGATACTCAGATCTGGTAATCTTACATATCTGGAGAGGGTTGAAGAATTTCGATACCTCGGAGTTCTACTTACTTAATAATAAGGCGAATTGGATTGACTAGAAAGTATTCGTAATTTTTATTTACGGAAATGTGGTGCTGGTGACGTCTGCTGAGGATACCATGGACCACTAAATGCACAAACGTGTCTGTCCTAAAATAATTGGGGAACGATAAAGATGAATGACTTTGGATTGACTAAAAAAGTATTTTCCTATCTTTTGGACATCTTGCTAGAAGAAACGATGGTTTGGAGTAGCTATGATACGAGATACTGAATGCAGAGGATCCCGGAGAGTCAAAATCAAGAAGATGGCGCCGATTCAAGAAGAGGAAATGAGATTATTGAAGTTTCTATGAATGAAACTATATCTTAACTTCTTTGCAAGGAGCGAGAGCTTCTAGACAAGACCCACGCCTTGTGCAGATCATCATAAAAGGTAAAGTGGAAGGCAATCGATCGTTGGGTATTGTGGCTCATCAATTGGACAAGAATTTAGTAAAATAGATCGCCTGCGTTCGAACAGGGATACGGTATATTAAGAAGTCAATCAAGCTGATAAATAGTTTCTAGGTCATAAATCGAGAAGATAATCTTTGTAAAGAGTTCTTTTGGATCCAATTTGTCATAACTACTAGTTTTCTGCCATCCTCGATACCCTGTTTTGTTATTTACTGTCGGTAAAGTTATTATTTGAAGCTTACAATAATTTCTTGATATCCTGATCTTTTGTATTTTCCGGTCTTGCCGTGTAAAATAGAATAATCAGTCATATAACTACGATTTGGATTCTATATTTATTCATTGAAATAAGTTTCCAACCAAATACCGCAGTTGCGGTTTTAAAAAAAAACAGGAAATTAAAACATTATTGCGGTCGCAGATAAGCGCAATTTTTAATTCTTGACTCGTTATCATGTCCAGGAAAAAATTGCATCGAAACAAATTGTGAAAACATTAGCGCGCTTATAAACGCCAATTTCTTTGTGCAAAGATTGAACTTTCACTCGGGCTTATATATTCTGTGTGTGTGTGTCTGTGTGCACATATAATGGCGCGATCTGTATTCCTCAATCCGCGTTATGTAAATCGCAAGTACGAATCAGAAAGTGAGCATGTCACAGTGTAAATCTTGAGACAATACTGTCAAAGCGGAAGCGCTTCCGGAAGAATTGATATATACATTTTTCTAGGCATAAAATCTAATGGAGTGGCTTGGATGAAGATGCACTAAAAAAGCATTAGATATTTCTAAGGTATACACTCTTGGAAAACTCTTGGACCAATGGTAGTCCTAAAAAAATATAGAGAGCATGATGCTTATATAAAATCATCCAATCATCCCCTTTTGTATCCTAAAACGTTATTCAACACAGTCAGGCCTCCTATAACAACGTTATGAAAACCCGCCCTATAGAAGACTAGGCACCCATACAAAATCAAACATTTTTCAATTTACATATTTTTAATCACCGTGTTATATTTTATTGTTGATAATAAAAGGGTATTGGCCTTTATTACGGGCGCCATTAATTAATCTGAATAGATGAAGGCAATATAGGAGGCATTACAGCACACGTCGCTCTATAGAAGGAAGCGCTATAGAAGGGATGCCTGTACTATTGATTATATATTATGTATATGAAAATATTTATTTATATTAAGAGCGCTGTCTGCTCGTCAGCGCTACCTGCTTCGTGTATTAGATAGATGCGGAGTGGCAGCGGGGTCCCCCACCCCTCTCGTCGCTAAGCGCTACGTTGCGCTGTCCATATTGGGTCATTTTTTAAATACACTTTTTTAGTATTTAATCTTCCGCAGCACCTCCAAATATTTTGCTTACGACCCGCCACTGGTTATAAAAAAATATTAAAGTTTTGATATTTTTAAACTTAGTTTGTGAAATTTTCGTGTCCATTGTTTTCTTTAGAGCAGGGGTGAGCAACCTTTTTTGCAACGGGCCAGCTACAAATGTTGTGCATGAAGATACTTATGATAATACAAACAATGAATGAAGAACTCAATTTATCTCTTTATTACCAAAATAGGCCTAGTATAACAAAACACAGAAATAAAACACTCATTAACCTAGCCGTGCCTATTTCCTCGAATAACTCTTTTAATATAAATCCAACATGTCACAAACTTTTTCTAAATTTGTCCAAAAAGTCTAATGTATAAATATAATAAATAAACATTGACCTTTATATGTCCGAAAATGCGTACAAAAATAAAAAAAAACGAAATTCGCTTCGGGCCGCGATGTTTTTTCTCGCTTGCATCCGATACGATGTGCCGGGTGCGAGTGAAACCGTGCGATTGGCACATGCCGTGAGTACTGTGAGTGGGCGGCAAGTCCTCAGTCTGCGGCGGCACATCGCCGAGTGCGCTTGTCATTTACGCGTCATATTGATTAGTTGAAGAAAATCCAAACTATCGACCCAGTTATGAAATATATCATGAATAACTTTTATTCTTTGAATAATCCATTTCAAGTCAAGATATTGATGAAGAATTCATCAATAACTTGGCTTGAAATGCTTGGGGTCTATTTACCATTATAGATAGACCCCTTTTGGGCGACGCGGATGTTTTCCAGCGCCGAGAGCAACGAGAAAGTATGGCGGGCCGCATTCGGCCCGCGGGCCGCGTGTTGCCTATCCCTACTTTAGAGAATCATGGATATGATTTTCATTGTGGTACATATAAAGCAGTCAATGTGGGACAAAGCGTACCGGCACGCCGCCCCGTTTTGTGACATGCAAGGATAATATCGCTCCGTTTCGTGAAAATATTCGCGAAAGGATTTTCATATTTTATATTTTTTGGTGTTTTAGTTTATGGAACTTTTCTATTTTGCGTCCTGTAGTGGAATACTTTTTGAGGAATCGAAAAGTTAAAAGAAAGATGGCGACGAATTATAATTAATGACATGAAAGGCAGAATCAAAATGGAGGACAAACAATTTTCAATCCAAGATATGCTGATGACACAATTAATTTAAACAAATATACAGTAATGTTATTATAAAAAAAATAATCAACGCATTTTTTGTACAAAACAGATAAATTTGCATATGTTTATATTTATTATTTTTGTTTTTATGCAACAATACCGAGGCCGCGCGCTCACTGATGAAACGCAACTGCAGCCAAAGTCCTAACACAACAAACGATCGGCCATGCTGATTTTTTTTAAATATTTATTTTTCAAACACCCCTTTGTTGAAGTTTAACAAATAAATTATTCGTGCACCGCGTTCTAATCTAATTTTAAGCACGTCAATCATGTAATGAAATGTCAATATTTATATCGATTCTGCATTATGTGGAATTGGCACAGGTGTCTTGGGTAATCACGGTGTGTGTGTGTGCAGACGCCATTATTCGCAACGTATTCGTATATAAACATAGACGAATGCCATTGTCAGTGATCAATGTGTCATATAATAAATAAAAAAATATATATATTTGATAGCCGGCGCCACGTGGAGCGAAATGTTGCCAGTGGTAAAAATATATTTTTGAAAATGTTATTATTACGCCCGTACACTGTATTATAATGTGGTCAGAATAAATATTTGTCGTGGATTTATTTTAAAACGCGATTGCCTCGTGGTCCATTAATTTTCCCGAAGGCCAAGGTCAGCGAAATGTTTATGATAACGTATTCGCGGCAGAAACTTTCACCGCATCCAATCAAAATCGTATTTTCGTCGCGTTTTCACACATCTTTAACATCCTCTTCAACGTGGATTTAATAAAAGAAATATATAATTAAATTATTATCTCTCCCACGATTCAGTAATGATATTATTCGTGTATTCTCTATTTATTTATTTCTAGATAAGATTCAAGTCTAACATTTTGACAATTTCATAGCTGAATTAGTCTACCACTACTTTCTTCTTTATATATATATATATACGATCAAGAACCTAATTCCTTAAAAACAGATCGTTAGAATTGAGATGACTGGAATACTTTCATCAAAATGACTCTCCTTGAAGACTCCATGGACGGAACACGTCAAGAATACAACCGTCCTTTAACTTTAACAAGGAGCGAGAGCTTCTGGATGATATAGACACATCATTCGTGGAGCAAAGTATCGCCTTTTATAGACCAACATGGAGGGAAAAGTAAGAAGGTAAATAGTGGTTGGGAAGAAATAAGTTGTCGGAAGACCGCCTACGTCCGAAAATGGACAAAGCACCCGAAGAAGAAGAACTGATTGTTAACAAATAGTAACAGTATGTCCCGGAAAGGAAAACCCTAATATAATTTCAATCCTCTTCATTCTTAACCTAGCCGTGTCGATGGGGTCTATTTGGAACCCCAAGTTTTTATTATTTTTCTCGAATCACTCTTTTAATATACAGTAAACCTCCCTATAACGTACATCCCTATAACGTTTGCGGCTGTTTTTTTCCTATAACGTCAAACCCCCCCATAACGTACATATTTTAAAACGCTAAATAGACTTTTCATAAAAATATTTTATAATTTTATAAAATTAACTAATAAAATGTCGCGTTG
>JAGXCT010032002.1:0-13345 GCA_022495035.1 Philopotamus ludificatus | reverse complement strand
CCAGATTTATTTATGCACACAAGGATATGTGTACACCAACATGTTCATATTTTTGCACCGTTTTGTTGGGTATTTATCAAAGTTCAATTGGGCGCCTAGTCAACTCTAATATATATATATACAGGTTTTTTACTTCAAATACACCTTTTTGGATTTCAAATGCATCTTTTGCATTTTAAAAATCACGATGCTGTTCGATATTTAAGATTTTTTAACTAATTAATATGACGTGTAAATGACACGCGCGCTCGGCGATGTCTCGTCGCCGACTAAGGTTTTGCCGCATTAGTTATTCGCACTCGGCACATCGTACCGAGCGAGAAAAAACATCGCGCGCGTGGTTTGTGACATGTTGGATTTATATTAAAAGTTATTCGAGAAAAATCAAAAGCTTAGAGTGCCTAATATCGGCACAGCTAGGTTAACCGGTGTGCCGTGGTAAAATAATGTGTCTTAAGAGTATCTTAAGTGTGCTACGTCAAGGTCATTTGTTTTATTATTTTTTAACCGCTTGGATCCTCGTAATATAAAACACCAATAGTCCGTATGTTATTTAGAAAACATAAAAAAAATAGATAATTAAATTAGGTGCGCATAATTTTGTATTTTGGATGTTTAGGACACCGGTGTCCTTTTGGGATTTGTATCGCGCGCGCGTTTCGGACACCCATGTCCGCTTGGGATTCAAAGGTTAAATAAGTATCAAACAAAATGGAAATTAATACGTAGTGTGCAATATATGTTTTTGCAGCACTCTGGCCGCCGTAATACTCCTTCCTAACAAAAAACAACGATATAGGCTGCCCTCGACTTTCGAACATACTCATTTCGCACAAATCACTATTTTTTGCAGCTTAACCGATCCGTCACGGCGATTCGGCGGCTCGAAACGGTACTTCGTATAAAATTAATGTATGAAAATATACCCGAAGCATTTCAAGTCAAGATATTGATAAATTCGTCGACAATACCTTGGCATTTGTTTTAAAAATGCATTTAACAAAGAATATAAATAGTTACTCATCATATGCTTCATAATTTGGATACTATTACTAATCAATATGACGCGTGAGTGACGTGCGAAATCGACGATGTTACGCCGCGACTGAGGCACACTACCAGCTCGGTGCATGTGGTTCCACCCTTTGCACAGCACTATGTTTTTTCTCATTCGCACTTTCACATGCGCGATGTTTTTTCTCGCTCATATCCGGAACAGAGAGATAAAAAAAC
The DNA here is from genome assembly GCA_022495035.1 of Philopotamus ludificatus. NCBI lineage: Eukaryota > Metazoa > Arthropoda > Insecta > Trichoptera > Philopotamidae > Philopotamus > Philopotamus ludificatus. Next base: position 12,112 of record JAGXCT010032002.1, on the reverse strand, counting down.
ATCGCGTCCATAATGATGTAAAATTAAATTGTTGCTTTTATTTTTTTTCGTAATTGCGGACAATAAAGGTCAATGATTATTTATATTCTTTAGACTATTTTGGACAAATACAAAGTTTGTGACATGTGGGATTTATATTGAAAGAGTTATATACAGTATAAATATACGCATTGTAAATTGGCTTATTCTCGTATTGAGCAATTCTAGTTAAGAGCAAAGGGTTACCACGCCCCAACTGCTGGTTAGCAATTATCCTTCCAGACGAGCTGGAGAGCGTGTCCCTACTGCCGCAACTCGATTACCGGCGCGGCTGCGTCTGGACACCAATTGAAGTGGTTCTGGGGACCAGATGCACTTTTGGTGCAACCAATCCCGATACCGGGCTAAGTGCCGCTAACAATGGGACTACTGTCACAGATTTGTTCCCAGACAAACAATGAATCCTTATTGATAACCAATTTTCGTATAACACCAACTGTGATTGACACAAACCAGAGCGGGAACCGAAACAGCCAGCTCCCCAAAGACTGCGGAGGAACGATCTTGTGAAAATATGCAAACGAAATTTCAGTTCCCATACTTAAAATTATGATTTATTTCTGTGGGCAGAGCTGTAATTAGCTGTAAATAACGACAACGACATCCGTCATGTAGGCATGGCTAGCTGTTAAAAACCACAATCGTCATTGCTAATAATAAATGTATTTTTTTGGAGTGCATTTCATTTGACGATGGTAGCCGCTAATTGATTAGAGTCAATGGACCAAGCCGCGGATTAAGCCGAAGGAGTTATACACATGAAGCACATCAATCATCAATCATCATCAAGAGGTAATTAAAGAAGACAACATTTCAATTCGCGTCGAATCCAGATTTTAATTGAAAACCACTTTTCCACATTCCTTGTTTTTGTTTGTGTATTGCACACCCTTTGAACAATATGAATGAATTCGACCGGATACATGAATGCTGAGCAGCGTACCCGAATGATTTTTTAGACGATATGCAGTGGTGAATTAGCAGAAAAATGCGTAAAAAATAAATTGTGGCATTTTTACAGCCAGCGGAACGTACTTATGCGAAAGGACCGAAAACAATAAACACAGTCTTTATGGCCTTTGAGCAAACAAAATGCAGACACTTGAGGTCGAAGTGTTTATTTTTGTGGTTAAACTCGAGAAAGATACATTGAACACGCCTTTATGAACATATTTACCTTATCTGTTTAAGAATCGGCCAGAAACTATACCAATAGGATGTGCATGTAAAAAAAAAGCGGTGACCGTTGGTTGGATCGGTGACTAAAAGATTGTTGATTTTGGGTTTATGTATATTTTTTAAAAAAAGGTGAAAATCTAACAACTGGTATTGTGTCTATATCCATTAGGGGGTTAACACCATATTTTAAGGCTATAGAAAGGGTTACCTGTCCGATGCTGCATTCGTTGCCACAGGCGAGATCATAGTGTCCATCGTCGGTTCGATTCTGGAATAAAAAAATCATTAATTAATACAGATTACTAAATCATTAATAAACCAAAGGTAAGCAACGCAATGTCATTCGTTCTGAAATTGGACGAATTAAATTGTTGCAAAAACTCAAAACAAAGTTTTTCAATCTGCGTTAAGAGCATCTTGTTACTAGTTGTTGTCTGTCAGATTCCCTGATTCATTTTCTATACTTAATACCATTATCAAGCTTTCCCATATGTAATCTTTTGGATACTACCCTTGAGAGTGACACCTGCCATCTACAATGTTTGAAGACAAATATGGGATTTTTTTTAAATTTGCAAGCTGTATATGTTCAATTGTTACAATTTTGTTGTTGTGCTGATACACTTGTCTCTGACGTATCTTGACATTGGTAATTTGTAATAAAAAACATAAAATGGGAAACGTGCAACGATAATTTGGTAAAAACAACATTTGTAATATCTCAACATCTGTATTCGTCGGACATGTCCTTCTGTGATTTCTTTCTAATCCCCAAGATGAAAAAAAAACATAATAAGACGACGATTTACCTATATTAATAAGATAAAGACAGAATCACTGAAGGAGCTAAACTCCATATTAAAGACTGCGTTTAAGAATTACTTCAAGATTCAGAATAAATAAATATGTTTAATGGCAAATATTAATAAACTGATTAATTTAACCACTTGTGTGATTTGCCCGAATACAACTCGGGTAGGTATTTTGCTGACACAATGATTTGCCCGAACTGGATTCGGGCACATCGTACACGAAACTTTTTATAGTGATTTACCTGAATCTATTTCTAAAACCACTATTGCTATACAGATATTTCTCCGGCGACCACTTTGATAGTCTCTGCTCTAAGAATACGCACCAAACGAAGGTTAGAATTAAGGATAATTTTTTGCCACATTGATATAAGTTAAATACAAATATTTCATATATATTAACACATTATAGTACGTACCCGAGTTTTCACGTGATAGAAAAACTAACGCAAAAGTCCGTAACCGTATTTATGCGTATCAAAAAAATGTCGTACATGATATAGATTTAAATTTCTTTCCAGACAGTACAGACAAACCTCCTATTTTTTTTTATTAATTTAATAGCACAATTTGTAAAATATTACAATATGTAGCTTTTATCAAAGTTTTTAACATGCAAAGAAGGATCCAGCGATCCTGTCCAAGACGAAAATTAGAACTCCTATAGCGCCGCAATATGGACCACGCCAATAGAACTAGGCACCCATATACAATTTGAAATTAGGTTTTTTTTTATTGTATTGAGTAAATTGAGCGAAATTAATACATCAAACAATTTTCCATTCACATATCTTAAATGTCCTTATTCTATTTTTGTTTACATGGGCTTTTATATATTTTGTTGTCAACCAAAGGGAATTGACCTCTATTTCGAAGGGCAACGTATTACATATTTATAAAATATGTAATTTGACTGTGAATGTAGAACGTTTTGTAGAAAACGGCGATTTAGAAGGAAACACTATAGGAGGGACTGCCGTACACGCCGCTCTATAGCAGAGAGCGCTATAGGAGGGTTGATTGCGGCGATATTATTGTGGTATAAACCCTCTCCTACTTGCCTGGACACAGTCGAGAGGGTAAAATCCGATACCAACGAGGTAGAAGATGTACGTCCAATGCCAGGAATGGCCAAGAGAGGGAAACTCTTAACAAAAAACCGCATACCAAGACGGCTTGGGTCCCCGCGGTATGGACATCAGTAAGTCTCCTACGTGAGACTTGAGACCTTTGGCTTCTACGGCCATTCGAGGGTTTGGTAAGGCTCCATGCCCTCGCCGGGTGAGAGACCCTTTGTGGCTGGCAACGATGATGATGATGATAACATTTTAGTTGTGTAAAGCAGTAGATATCACCCATCGTCAACATATATGTAGCAAATTGTAAAAAAAAACAAATACGTCATAGATTTTTTTTTACAAATCGTCATAGAATACGTCTCGATTCGACTCTAAACATTTATTTTACAACTGAAACAAGTATCAAGTTAAACGAAAAAACCGTTTATATAATTTATGTCATAACGTATATCTTGGCATTTATTACGCTGGTATACGCACCACAGATTGAAAGCCACTACAATAAACTCTTTCAGAGGCACCAGTGAGATTTCGTTTAAATTTATTAAAACTGGCTTTACTGGACTTCAAACGTAGAACGAATACGCACCGATCGTAAAGGGGTAATAATAAATCATAAAAAATGCTAACCCAAATGAAATTAAAGTCTACACGTGTCATTTATTACGATTGAATATTTTTATCCTAAACCAAGCAATTTCGCTTTCGAAACACATTCAAAACAAATGAATACTCACGTCGCCATTTTGTTTGCTCTATGTATACGATAATCAATTGGCCGTAACAACTTTTTTAGTCGCCATTATGTACTATTTTTTATAAAATCCTATAATTAAAATATTTAAGTAAATTTGGATATATTGGCACGTTTCGGCGACAACGGGGACGACGTTTCGAGATCACTGAGCTAGAATTCCCTGCCGTTTGCCAAATGGCGGAGAAGGTCAACGAGCAAACACCTGCCGCAAGGATTTGATGCCAAAGACCTTTTAGGATGCGGGCATCTAAATCAAATACATACACACACATGACTTTCGAGCGTCCATTGATTCCCCACCCCCTGCCGTCGAAGGGGTTAATTGGAAACGTTTTAGAGCTTAACCCATCGCAACAATAACGTCACGGTTGTGGTGATTTGCCATTAAATAGACAGGAAGTCCCTTTCCAATTTTAATGGTTCAACAATCACCGGTCCACATATTCGAGTCTGCGGGAATGTTTTCGATCCATAATTGGCATAAAAATGGTGAACCCTGAGACAATTCCACGGTTGCGTACCCCGCACGTGGAAGAACTTCCGCTCTTCTTCCTGCATATTGGAGATAGGCGACTCCAATTATGAAGGGGTGAGCATCGAATTGAAAACAGGTAGAGGCAATCAAAATGCTATCACGGTACACCGATTTCGTTGACGCTTTTTGTACTGCACACATCCTCTCTACCTGTTGAGTCAGAGTCATCTACTCACTTCCTGTTACGGCGAAACTAATTGCGACAAAGGTATGCCGCATTTCCTATCATTTCAAAATAATGTTTAAATACTTTCAACTGTCCGGCTAGTCGAATTTAAGATCAAACTCAATGACTGATTGTATCGAAGTGATGTTAAAACGTTGATATTGTGAAATGGCATTCTTCAGCAATCATCCAGTAGATCTGAACGTGCGTGCGAACGCCATTGCAATCACGAATTGGCCGACACAGACAGCGATATAGACCAGAATGGATCGTCATCACAATGGCTGATGATTGCCGATGATACAATTCAAGCACCGTCAATGGCTCGAATTGTCAGTCTATTTTTGTGTCCGCTGCATTCGCTCAATTGAACACTTTCATTGTGGGTTTGCGAATCGCGCCATTTTTAATTTCGCCCGCTTCCGATGTCGCCCGTTCCGGATGCCGATGGCTATATTTCAAAAACGCGACAATTGGATCCCTGGATCCATCTAGCTAACCCGTTTGAACAATGGACCCGGGCGTAATTGTAACCGCGGCGTTTGTTCTCAATATTTGTAGTTTCAATTTCTGTTTTAGAGTCCATCGGGAGTGTCAACAACAGAAACGAGTTTGTGACCGGGTAGTCCCACGCCAGACAAAGTGTTGCGGACGTTGGATGGCTTCGACGGCGAAACCGGAGACAGTTCGGCGGTTTCGTGAATGAAAATCATTGCGGTCGAGGGATGGTAAACTTTTGGTTTAACAGTGCCATCACTAAATATGAAAGAATTGAAGAATCCACAGCCCAAGCATTGTCTTTAGCTGAGGCCGAAATATGTCATCGGTCCAGTATTGTTTATCAAGAGCAATAATTAAGCATTTGGGACTATTTTTGGATGAAGTAATCATCATTGTATTTTTTTCTCTATGGTACTGTTCCTTGGCTTTTTTTCGTATCATAAAATTCATTTTAACATTAAAGTTTAACGAGAACATGAATTTTTTGCACCATAAGACAAGTACAAAAATGATACACAATGATATCAAGTATCTTCTGTCTTCATGGGATTTCTCATCTTCAGACTATTACATTTTCAGATCAATAAAACATTGAAAAAGGGTCAAAAATTTCAAAAATCTAAGCAATGTTGAAAATTGCAGACGCATACGAAGGGGGTCGAGAATTGATAATGAAAATAATGAATTCCTTTTCGGTAATACACACAACTCTCGTTTTACACGGTTTCAAAAAAACACTAAGGTTTTAAAAAAATAAAAAAATACACGATTTATTTGTTCTAACACGGTTTGTTTGAACTAAATAATGAATATCGCGATATGAAAAATGTCGTAGAAAATCAAATTATTTTCCTAATACATACGTAAAGATTCAAATGATATTATTAATAACAAATAAAATACTTTATTAGCTTCTATATAAACCATCACTTTTTTTACACGGATTTTGCTGGACCGTATCCACCGTGTAAAACGAGAGTTGGGTGTATATGAAAAAAGCTGAAAAATAAGTCTCATGCTCGAAGTAATAATCATTTTATTTCGATTATTACTTAAAAAATCGATAGAACAAAAACCGTGTTAATCGTGCCAATGAGGACCTTAAGTACTTAATTATTCTCTTATATTTTTGTATTTGTCTAAAAGAGTCTAAAAAAATAAGTATTATCAATAAACATCGTCCTTTATTGTCTGCAATTGCGAAAAAAAAACCATACTCGCTTCTGTTGCCACGCGCGCGATGTTTTTTTCACTCGCATCCGGTACGATGTGCCAAGTGCGAGTGAAATGTGTGATTAACTCAGAGAGCTCAGTCTGGGGCGACACATCGTCGAGTACGCGTCATATTAATTAGTTAAAAAATCCAAAATATTGACTAAATATAAAGCATATAATGAATAACTATTTTTATCAATATATTGACTTGAAATGCTTGGTCTCCGAGTGACCCCCTTCGGACGACGCGGTTGTTTTTGAGCCGCCGTGACGAATGGGATTGTGCATAGTTATTAAATATGACAGGGATGGCAAACCTTTTATTAATATATCAATAGATACGAGCAATTATTTTTAAAATAATGAGGAATTGTAATTATATCAGATATTTTTAAATGAGAAAAAAAATGTAAGAGATTATGTATGAAATCATTCTTTACGTTTCTCGTTTAAATTTGATTCAACATATTCAAAAGTATCTGGTACCAATATGATAAATTGTGATACATCTATCTAATATTTAAATAAGAAGAAATAATAATATTTTAAATGATATTAAAAATTATGCGACATGATGCGGAAACAGCACTTACACATCGATACTCTTCAAAGGGTTAATAGTATCTTGAGTGTCATGAAAATAAATTAAAAAATATGTTATGTTTTGCAGAAATCTTATTTAACATGATGGCAGTCCAATAAATTTTATTTAATTAAAAATTCCAAGAAGAACGTCAGACGTCTGATGCTGTATTTTTTTATGAAGCTTTGTTCACCAGCAAGGCCATTATAGCTTTAATAAATTTATGACGAAACGTTAACATTGTTTTGAAACAAACGTTTCTTGTTTGAATCGGATTATTGTAAAAAGCCCAAGCAAAGATTGGAAAATTTTCCCCACCATCCTTAATTTATATCGTTTAAAATTCTTAACATTTTGAAAAGTGTGCTTTCATGGAACAACCCCAACTGCTTGATGTTGGATAATAAATTAGTTTTTTTTAGAAATAGATATTGAATAACTCGACATGCTCATGAAATAAACCAATACGATGGACTCGGCATTGATATTTTTTTTTTAAGTAAATTATTTTTGTGTATTTCTCAGAATAGTCGTCATCAACAGAGTCTAATAATTTCATGAGCAAAACTCCAAAGGGCAAGGGATAAAGTCACTAATATCAAACTAGTTTTAAGTCAAAAGAAAAAAAAGTCAAGCGACACCAAAGATTCAAATTTTATTATTAGTTATTTGTTTAAAAAAAAAATTCTTGTATTACGCTACAATATTCATCTTTTTACATACTTTTCTAAGCAGGTATCTAAAAGAAACAAGAAAGCATTATCAAAATTTTGATGCAATAAAACTATGGAAATAAAATGTCTTTTCGTAATTAAATATTATCTAAAAATATATTTTATCTAAAATTACATATATAATGATTTATGCTTATTTTTATTCTCGAATGTACACTAAGTTCATAAAACATAATGAAAGTAGAATATCATTATTATTAAATATAAAAAAAATGATTAAAGAATGTCAAAAATATTTTAATTCGTTGTGTTCCTCTTTTTAATTGTTTTAAACGAAAATAACGCTGTTTTTTTAAAGATGGATATAAGATAAATCACAAAAATATCTTTCTTCCCAACAAATATCTAAATCATGGGTTTCCAAACTATTTTTCCCCCATGGACCCTTTATACCAGTGCTTCCCAAATTATGGGCCGCGGCCCTTTGGGGGGTCGCAGGATTTCTCGCGGGGGCCGCGATAATATTCAGTACAGAGTACAAATATTCATTTATGAATATTTTTCCACATAACATATTTAAGGAATGTATATATATAAGTCTATATGTACATTCCTTAAATATCCTAAGATAATGTAAGCGCATGCGCTTTTCTCTCGGGAACTTTCAACAACAACAAAAGGAATAGATTAATCCATTTAAAAAAAATATTCGCTAATGAAGAATCTTAATAATATTCGACTTGAAATGGTTGGAATAAGAAAAAAATAAGAATAAATAATAATAAAATAAAAGAACAAAAAAGAAAAAAATAAGAATAAATAATAATAAAATAAGAAAAAATAATAATAAAATAAGAATAAATAAGAAAAAATAATAATAAAATGAGAATAAAATGAGAACAAATAAGAAAAAAATAAGAATAAATAATGATAAAATAAGAACAAAAAAGAAAATAAGAAATGACAAATAAGAATAAATTAGAAACAAGATTATTTAGCATTTTGTGCAAAGGGATGTATTCAGTGCACGGAGTTTTACTGTATAATAGTGAAGTACGATGGCTATCTCGCGGAAAGGTTTTAAAACGATTTTGTGCTGAATATAAATATGTGTATTATAATTGTAATAATTATTGGCAAATAATCTTAATAAAACTATAAAATATTTTTTTTGGGCGGGGGGCGGGAATTAATTCTTTCAGATTTAGGGGGCCGTGACATGAAAGTAATTGGGAAGCACTGCTTTATACGACCATTTTTCTGTGGAAGAAAGTCTCCTTCTCGCCTGTCTAAAAATGATTCTTTTTAAAACTTAATAACTACAAATGTGTTTTTTGAAGCCAATAGCTTAGTGAGAAATTTTAAAGCAAGTTTTTTTTAATACTGAAATTTGTCTCAAAGTTGACAAACTTGGATGTTAAAAAGAGTCGCGCTGCGAGAAAATTCTTGTTTGACCGATTGAAAATTTTAAAATGTAGTAAAAAAAAAGAATTAAGAAAATTTATAATATTATTAATATCCTCATTTGTGCGTAATCCAACCTAAATGGGCTCCGATCATGTGTACTACCATTTTTTTCTACTTAACATGGACCCCCTGACAGCCGACATGGACCCCTGGGGCTCGAATGGACCACTTTTGGAATCACTGATCTAAATGAATTGAAATATGCTTATATATCAGAGTATTTTTGATCAATCTATTAAAAATTCTTGGGGGATTAAAATGGGTTCGATAAAAACAATTTGTACAAGTCTAATTGTCACATTTTTTGTTCGTGTGTGGATGCAGTTGTCCTTGGCGTATCTTGACATTGATAGCCATATTGTATGCATATTTAATTGTTGGCTTTAGAAAACGTTTCACTAATTTAGTATGCGGTATACCTTTTTACATCGCAGTCTAGCGATATTTATTAATTTATTTATTAGCTTATAATAATAATAAAAATAAATATATTAGTACATAGTATTATTTATTACGCCGTATGTCTTATATAAATTCCGTAAAAATATATTCCGATATCCAACCATGTGCTTTGTCCCGATTTTAACTCTATTAACATATTATACAAGCGATAGCGATTTCTTAAGATCTCGAAATTATTTAAAAACAATTTAAAACGTCTTTGGGCTTAGGGGCTTACGGAAAAACTAGTAGGAAACAAATGAATAAATATCGCTATTTAAAGGTAGACCGCATACTAGAGTGGATCCGTTGCGGTAGATCGCATACTAATATGGCATTATTTTTTTGGCCAAAAACAAACATAGTTATGATATCTTAGCCTCTGTATTCGTCTTTCTATTGCCGAAGATTAAAAAAATACCATTAAATTACAGCATCATTGAGGAGTTAACAACAGAATTATTGAAAGATTTGAGCGCCATATTGATAATTGCATTACAGAAGTGTTTCGTGGATTGTAAAATTGCATGAATTTTCAGATTTTGATATTTTTTTTTAAGGGATGATAGCCGTTTTGCGCCATCGTCAGCACGAATTCGCATGTGCAAATTTCACATTCCACTCGTGGCATTTAGCAGGCAGCTGAGAGCTGGACAGAGCTGCGAAGGACGCTCCAATTGGTACCAGCCAGTCATTATCCATTTAATTTTCATGTAGTAAACGCTCATCGTGAGATATGAACAACCGACCAACCATCGCACGAATTCGGCTTGGCGAAGTGCGAAAGAAAAAATAATAATATACAAACAGACGCAAGAAACGCAGTACGCCAACGTCACCACTGAATAATAATTGGCGCGAGAATGGTGCCAAATGTTAAACATCCCTGTCGAGTGCGGATGTCGAAATAGAGCAGTTTGGTCATATTGCGATTTTAATACAGCACGCTCTCATCCAATAAACTATATATGAACATACGCCGAAAACTAAGAGTATTAAAAAATAATGAAACCGAATTATGTCGTTGAATTGTACAAATTTTAAACGAAACGTGGGAGTGGAATAAAATTCCTTGCTCAAATAATGAATTTTTAATTCGCCATGTATCGGTTTAGTTATGACAATTTTTGCATTCAACAATGAAATAAACATGTATTTATTATTTCTATTTAACCTTCAATATAGTTATACATGTACAGGTCAACGAAATGATATATAATTTAATAAATATATAATAATTTTATCGTCGATTCGTCGCAATATCGAACGGATTTTGTGCCGGGCGACAAATATTGGGGGGCGATTTTCTACCGACATTAATAATAATGTACAGGAAATAATATTTTATTCTCGCTTATAATTTATTTCATTCGACGTAATAACAATTGTATTCACCTGAAACGGGCACTTGGAGATGCACTGCTCTTCGACTTCACCGGAGAGCTCGCTGGTGGGCTCGGCCCTCGCTGAAGACACTGACAGCAGGACGAGGGCAACCTTCAGCAGGCCGTTCATCCCCGTAGACTGCCGAACGTGTGCTGGGTCATAACAATACCACTTCGCGCCAATAACCAAACGTCAATGGCTGTCACCGCCTATTCGATTATGTTAGCACAAGAACGCGTTTCATCGTCGCAGTCGACGGCAGCGGACCAGATCAGAAAATGATGGAAGCCGAGAGCGCCGAGCGGAGGACACCCTCCGGCCGCGCTTGCCGGACGATCACTGAGCGATGTAAACACTAGCACGCAAATGTCAAAAAATAACGGCGGTGTATATTGTTTTAATTGTGGTCAAAACATCATTTAATACGGCCATTGTCAAATGCGCAGCGCGACGCGAATTTTCGATTATTTTATTAATCAATTAAAATTAAATGATAATAGCAATTATTAATTGAATCCATGTTGATTCCATCTCATCTCCATATGTATAAATAATCTTTAATGTTTTTTTTATTCCGAATTACTTTTTTAAAAATAGTATATATGTATATACATTATCATTATTTCATAGTATTTTATGGTGGATTTATTTCATGTATAATTTATATTTTAATGGAAAATTGTGGGGATATGATTATCAATCTTTTGTTTTTGTCAGACACATACCCCCTGAACTTTTGCCAACATTGAAAAGAGAAAGAAGGGGCAACATATCTTATTGATAATTATAGAATTGTTTCAACGATTGGCAAAAGCGCTAGCACAATTATGTATCTGATCATTTTTTTTCATTGTGACATGTGTAATTTATTTAAGAGTTTATCGAGAAAAATCAAAAATTTGGGGCACGGCTTGGTTAATGCTCGTTTCGTAACAATTTTTTGTCCCCGCGAAATCAATTCGGAGGCGGCTTATGTCAATCGAAGAAATATAATACAGAAGATGAAAAAATAAAATTCGGTACGTATAAAATTGAGACACGTGTCCTCTAAAATTAGCTCATCCAATAAATATATGATTATTTTTTGGGTGCCCGAAAACATATTCGTTGAGACGACGCGATCGACATTTAAAACTGCACAAACATTTCTACTTTTAATTACTAGACCAGGGGTGAGCAACCCGGGCCCGCGAGCCGCATGCGGCCCGCCACTCTTTCTCGTCCGACCCTTCAAAGATTTTACATTTTGACTGAAAGCGTGTCGTCTATATCTGAAAA
>JAGXCT010032001.1:12485-23039 GCA_022495035.1 Philopotamus ludificatus | reverse complement strand
CAGGGCTGCATACTCTCTCCAGACCTATTCAACTTATACGAGGAGTATATCATGACAAAATCTCTTGAAAACTGGGAAGGCGGATTTAAAATAGCGGGGAAAAAAACTTCAAACCTTAGATATGCGGACGATACGACATTGATAGCCAATGATCGAAGAAAAAATGGCCGATCTGCTCAAAAAAGTTATCTGTGAAAGAAAAATACTAGGACTCGACGAGATCAACATTACTAAAACCAAGCTGATAATCGTCGATCAGTTATCAAGATCTGTTAATCGTCCGAATCTGGAGAGAGTTGAAGAATTTATTTTTCTCGGATCATTACTTACGAATAACGGAAATGGTGAGCCGGATTAAAAGGCGAATAGGGATGGCTAAAAATGCGATGTAAAATCTATCAACGATTTGAAAAAACAGGGGGATATCCAAACAAACAAAAAAACGTTTAGTGCAGATTCTGGTATTCTTAATTTTTATTTACGGCGTAGAAACCAGGACCATAAAAGAAAATTGACGCCTTTGAAATATGGTGCTGGCGACGTCTGCTGAGGATACCATGGACCGCTAAACGCACAAACGTGTCTGTTCTAGAAGAAATGGGGAACTACAAAGAAGACCAACTTTCGACCATGTCTCTCAGAAGGATTCTTCGATACTTGGACTTCTTGCCAGAAGAAACGATAGCCTGGAGAAGCTCGTCGCGCTTGGAAACGTACAGGGGCTGAAGCGACCAAGTAAAGACCGCCACAGGATCCACCAGTAGCTACGATGCAGGATGCAGAATGCCGAGAATCCTGGAGAGGCTAAATCAAGAATTTTAGGAACAAGAATGATCACGATCCTCACGCACGAGGATGCCGACCAAAGAAGAAGAAAGCAATCCGAATCCAACGAAAAACATTTAAGACATTATATTACGTATAAATAATTAAATACTATAAATATTAAAATATTTTTTTCCTGAAATTATGATGACATACATATAATAAAAAAAAATCATATTCCAACACTGAGATGTAAAATAATTAATTAACCGAGATCTAAAGATATTCAAAGTGTTATTTACATATTTTTTTTATATTGCGATCGTAAAATAAATGGTTAATAAAAAAATAGATTACTCGTGGCGTAAGTAATAAAATTAATATAATACTTAAAGGTTGAACAATGTCGATAGCTACCTTTGTCTAAACTTTTCGATACTTAAATAATTCATAAATATAAACAAACATTGCTCGAAACAATATTCAGAGTTACACATAATAAAATACGGTTGATGACATTTAAACTTTATATTAAAAATAAAATTACTGAATTATGTCTAGCCCAATTAATTTTAAAATTAATGTTTTAAAATATCTGACATATGAATCGTTCTGATTTGAAATTGTAAAAAAATTGGCAATGCTCTGCGTGCTTCAATTAATATTTCGATTCGTTCGAACCGAAAGCGCAATTTTTCAGCGGCGAATTTTTGTTGTACGTGTACTGTAAGCCGTTTTTGCACCGACAATCTCTTCTATTTCAGGGAGCAATTATTGGGCTCTATTAACCGACAGCATATTGTTCAGCCGGAGCATTGCGAATATTGCAAAAATGCTGAAACAAAAAAATAAAAAATATTTTTCGAAAAGTTGCATTTTGAAACTTTCAAACTGGCAATTGAGAATAATTACAATTTAATTAAAGTTTAAAAAAAAATAGTCGACGGGGTAATTACCCGGAGCGCCATTGTGGAGTGGAGCCCTCAAACTAGACCATAAATACCAAATTGCCCTAGTTCACGGCGAGGAAAAGTGTTGAGAGTAGTAGCCATTTTATTCCGTACATAGCGAGATATATACTCAGAATAAATATTTTATTCGTATTAAATTTTAATATTGCGAAAAACTCGCGTGTGTTTTTCCTAAGTTTACTTAGCGAGAAAACATCAGAGAACATCCGAGTGAAAAGTTAATTGCCTTTTCATAAGCCCGCGAACTGAAAACTGGAAACGAGTCGCAGTATATTTTTACCGTAATTACAGAATCGCAGTTTCAGACGTTGCCAATTAATTATGTTAATTAATATCGCTGAAAGTTTCGGAAGTTTCATTAATGCCGAGAGTATCCGCACGGTTTGATATGGCGCTCGCATTTCCCGGCCGTAAACAAGCATCGGTACCTGGAAAAACACTTGCGGAAAACAAATATTTAAAAGTCAAATATTTATCGTCGAGATTTGTACTTAATTAGATTAATAAAAAAACGGGCGTTAAATTTATAGCTGCAGAGATGAAAGACTGTATTAAATGTCAAAAAACACTTCGGAAAGTCTGAAAGGATTCAGAGTATGATCGCACTAATGACCGACGCGAAATTGAGCAAGATTTATTCGTCGAAAGTAAAAAATGGCCGATCATCAAAGGCGAAATGGAAATAATTTCGTCATAAAAAAGATTTTTAATTAATTAAACATGAAAGAATCGTAAATTTTGATATGGCGCTAGAATAAAATATATAAAAAAAGAAGAAGAATCGCGGAGAGCGTCGGCTCCGCGTTTGTTTGGGCCAATAAAATACATACACAAGCTGTTTTATGCCGTCGTTAACTCTTTGCAGGAAACAGGTCATTGTTTCATTAAATTTTTAATGTTATTAAAATCATTAAAAAGTACCCAAAGTGCCGAACGGGCGGGGGGTGTTTTTAAAGTTAGCGTACAAAGTTGTAACTCGGAGCTTAGGTCGGAGCGCAACTTTAGAACGGTTTCTTAAAGTTTTTTTTTTGTTCCACATACAAAGCAAAGCAAAAGTAGAATTCAATTCGATAATGTACGAAGTTATTTACGAGTATTGTACGGTGTACTGAACCGAAATCCTGTCCGATATGCTGGAACAAGTTTTTCAGCCGGATGGGTCCTCTGGAAGATTGTTTTCAGATAGGACGCGCGATATGTGGGATACGCCAGTTTGTTTTATCGTTTCGACAAGTTTTACAGCCTAATAATAATGCGTAAAAGATCAAACGATTGTGGGTATTCGAGTCAATAATAAGCCCGGTGTTGCCATATGGCAACGAACATATGTTATACTACAAAAAAATAATAATAATTAAAAATACACCGTTGCAAAACAATACTTTTAATATATATTTTCATAGATTTTTAACAGATCCGACGGCTCGAAAACAACCAAGTCATCCGAAGGGGGTCTATCAGAGACCCCAAGCATTTTAAGTCAAGATATTGATATATATTAAATAATAAAAATAGTTATTCATGATATGCTGCATATTTTGGTTGATATTTAGAATTTTTTAACTAATCGATATAACGCGTAAATGAGACGCGTACTCGTGACAGACTGAGTTCTCGCGGCACGTGTCACTAGTACGTTTCAATCTCACTTAGTACAATCGTACCAGATACGAGCGAGATAAACAGAAGCGAATATCGTTCTTGTTATTTGATTTTAATGATTCTGCATAATATATATTCTTTAGACTTTTTTAGACAAATACAAAAAGTCTGTGACATGTAGAATTTATATTAAAATGTTAATATTGCTGTTTAATGCACAGGAGACAAATTTCTAAGATTATCGTATTAAAGAAACTGTTTAAAAACTGATACGGTAGACAGATAAAAATGGGAGATGCTTCCATTAATTAAACTTTATTTTTTTTTAATAAAATAAAATTAACTTAAATGACTTTATAGGTTTATTGGTTGAGTGAAACATTCTTTAAAAAATATATAAATATCATAAGATAAATTATTTTAAATTCACTGAAGTTATGAAAGCTGGATAGGTCTAATAATTAAATATAAATAAGATTTAATTTAAAAAAATATATATAAAGTGAGTTAATAATTGAGGTTTGTATATATGAATATATTTTATTTCTAAAGATTACTCTTTGATTATTGTATTAAAAATAATAAATTAAAAATAACATTTCATGTTTTTTTTATTAATATTTCTATTTATTATAATAATATATTGTAGTAATTTAGGCAATTATATAAAATATGGTTATTTATAATTATAATTATTATTTGTCTTATTTTTTATTATTTTCATTAAAAAATGACGGAATATTAACCCCTTGTGTGATTTGCCCGAGTACAATTCGGATAGGTATTTTACTAACACTGATTTGCCCGAACTGGATTCGGGCACATCGTACACGAAACTTTTTATAGTGATTTGCCCGAAACCAGCTCGGGTCATCCCCCACCAGTCTAGAGAACGCATAATTTGATCTTTCGAGAACAATTACCCACTTTTTTCGAGAGGTTGACCACAGAAGTGGTTAATAAAACGATTTTTCACAAAGTTATGATTTAGAAAATTTATCCATTGATAAATGACCTTATTTTTCTGCATAGTTATATTTTTTTCCAATAAACAACAAGCTCAATATTAAACAAAGCGGTTCTTAACATTTTATTTTTTAATCTATTTTTACTTCCCCTTTTTATATTGATTTTCTTAGTATTATAAAATTATGATAAAACAAATTTACTGATGATTTTTAATTTAGAGTCTGCAGCTAATATTTTTACATTGAAAAAACAGTGGTTCTCAACATATATTTTGTTTTAATAAACAAATTATTGTACAATAGAAATAAAAAAATAGTAAAATCAACGAAAATGGTTCATTCTGACATTTTAGCTACAAATATTATTAAAAAAGAAGCGGGCAGCAGCGCTCTTTAGTATAAAAATAAACACTGCTGTGCAAAAGGCAACGGGAAACCACTGCACTATATATTCCCATGAAAACCATGTCCATGGTCCGCCATAAGGGACATCATGCACATGGTCACGATCCTCAGAAATGAGGAAAAGTGGATTAATATCTTATATAAAAAAACAAAATATAATAATATGTAATCGCTTCACGACTCAATAAAAAAAAGAATTTTTCTATAATTTTTATAAATTACATAATACAAATTATTTATTTAAAATATTCTTAATAACGCTCTGAGAATGTCATCTTGAAGAATTTAGTAAAACATATTTTTCTACTACAATTTATTATTTACGGTATGATTAAATCGTAAAAATACGACAAACTAATTACATCATTGAAAGAAAAAGTGAAACGTTCAGCATTAAACATTTAAATTCATATTATTCTTTCTAGTTCTAGCTCCCATTATTTTTGACGATGTTAATCTACAACTCTCAGCTATTTTTCCTATCTCCAATTTGTATATATTATTTAGCCAGGCGTAAGCAATTTTTCTTATTTTTTTCTGCTGACATAAAGAATGATAACGTTTTACTTTTAGCCTCACCAATTAAAAAAAACAAGATAAAATGATTTGTTAATTGCATCAAAATATTTATCCCGACGATATTAATTTTTTAAGCTTTTCCATGCTCTCATTTCAGACTCGTATATTTGATTAAAATTATTTAATTTAAAAACAGTTTAACGCGTTTATTGACGTTTTTGGAAACATTTTTTTTACTAATGACAGACAAAGGCTAATGGAAATATTCAGCAATTATTTTCATTTGATGTTATTATTATACAATTTACGATTTAACATTCCGCCATAAGTTTAATTAAAACCATAAAAAGACCAATAAGTGTTCGGCTGCAGGATTACAAAAGAGCTTTAATTTTGTGCTGGGCCTTTGCCCGAGATTTATTGTTTTAGTAAAATTAGACGAATCTAGCCAGTTGGTCGCCAGGTGCGGATTATTGGACTTTTATGATTTCAATATTCATCTCGAAGCGCGTATTAACGTAATAATTCATTTATAAAAATATATATACATATATATGTATAAACATAGTGAATCTTGGTGTGTTTGGCAAATATTTTCCAATCTGTGCTTATGTATGTCGTCGACGTTCGATGCGGAATATTCGCGTTTGCAGAGCGAAATGGGACTTTACCCATCAAATATGCCTCACTACAATAAATATGTAAGAAAAATTCATGTGGAAATCAGAATGTCTTCGGGGAGCGTTTTCGAAAGATGCTTCATGAAAGAAATTATGTCAGATATGGCATTTTGAAAATAAATGCTCGATTATTTGCTAGGTTGCAAATTCGTTATTGTTCGCAATGTATTCGGAAGCATCTGTTTTTCGTTATCCCCGGACAACGAAACAAAGTTTTATTTTTTAAGGAAAATTCATTTGATTTATCGACTGCGTTGCGCGGGATTAAAGTTTTAATGGACCAAATTTTTTCGTCCTGGAAATTTAACATTCATGAGAAGTTTGTATAAAAGTTTTACAAGAGTTAAATTTTTAATATTATATTAATTTACACTGTAAAAATGATTATATATCATATATTAAATATTTTTTAATTGGATTATTGTATTATTTGCTGATGCTGAAACACATTTCTGCCACTTTTTCCACATCTACGTTCAGCAGAGAGTGCTTGAGACATTGCATTACGCCTTGTCGAAACTACAATAAACCGACGTACAACTACTAGCTTGATTCCCGAGCACAAGAATGGAATAAAGAATAAGACGAAGTGCAGCCGAGGCAGGTATGCGCAGTTTCCATGGCAACCGGAGGACAAATACAATATTTCCGAGCGAAAATGAACGCTGCCAGCCATACGGGGAATGGCAAAATTGGAAACTGAACTGTGCCGCATGCATCGTTTTGTACGTGTGTACGTAGATGCAGGATGAAAAAAATTGAGAAAAGTGCAGTGGGGAGGAAAAATGCGAACGATTTGTCAGGATTCAGGAAAATCGAGATTAAAGACACTGCGCAGACTCGGCTCTAGGCGATATAATATGTCAAAAAACACAATCTTTATATTACAATGAGAAAAGTGTTATAATGAGATAGAATCTATATATTAACACTCAAAGACCCGGTCCCGCGTTAGTGCGGAAATTTTCGTAAACGGTAAACACCCGCTCCCGCACTAACGCGGGTTCACACGAAACGTGCTATCTAAAGCGCTACAAAAGGCTTTCTATTACAGTTTTACGACTGGACACAGTTTCATTCATTGCTCTGCATCCCCTTTGTAAAATATACGACATATGTATTTATTTATGGTTAAAAACTGTCCTTGAAATAATAGATTATTTGGATCGAAAACTTACCAGTACTTACACATCGACTGTAACGAATTTAGGTTTTTGTTTATCCATTCAACAAAATAACTTTTTTGGAATATTTATGTGGCACAACCCGTCACATCCTTAATTACAAAGCTAAATGATATCTACATAATGATATTTATTTGTTTTTTATCGTCTAAAATACAATAAATCATCATTTTCACAGCGCGAAAATTTTATTTCTTATTTAAATATTCTCATAACCTAATGTAAGTATACTATACGTATAATACTTCTTGTTTGACCAAATTATCTCCAATAGGAAAGAAGTTATTAAGCATTTTTTATAGAGCCGCTCAAAATCGCAGGATCAATAAAAAGATGCGGGTTTACGTGTAAGTTTCGCCTGAAAACAGCGGGCGCTTGAGAGTTAATATTAATCTTCGTACAAACAAAAAAAAATATAAAAATATTCACATGTGTTTTCTCGCTCGCATCCGGTACGATGTGCCAAGTGCGAGTGACACTGAGCTGCGAAAACGGTGTCATTTATTTCTTAAGTCTCGTTAAATAATCTAAAATACCGACTAAAATACTAAATACAATTAAAAAAATCGACGAAGAACTCATCAATATCTTGACTTGAAATGTTTAGGGTCTTTGAAAGACCCCCTTCGGATAACGCAATTGTTTTCGAGCAGCCGTGACGGTGATGATGCCGTGCCGTATTATTTGATTGACGAGAAGAAAAAAAAACGATTTATAAGATCAGTTCAAATTTGTAATTTCGGAAATCTCTATAAAAACAATTCATAAAAAAGAATATTAATTATAGAATTTAATTATTCAATTATAATGGGTCTAATGTACAAGTAATTGTTAAACAATAATAAATTAAAAAACAGGGATATAGGAAAATCTGACCAAGAAAACTCGCGAAATTTTATGACGCAGCTGAATATTTTTTTTTTTATTAAATTATTGTGAAAGTTGTTATACAATTACAGTGGAACCCCAAATTACACTACCCCGAATTACGCGGTCGCATTTACATACAGTCAAACGTTGGCTAGCTTCTGTGTATTCAACATGTGCCAGGCAATACGCACATAGCTGCACGGCTTTACTCCCCCAATTATGCGACTCCAAATAACACGGTCCCGATTTTAGTGTTAGTGGGGGTTTAACTGTATGTGTTAATTATGATGTTTTATATGCGGCTTTAGAAAATGACGTATGAATGCTTTTAACTTTAAGCATACTGTACACGTTTTTATGAAAAATATAAATAGTATAAGTATGCTTAATCACAGGTTAATTTTTATCGTATCTATTTTATTTTCTAGTGTAAGTTTAATTAATTATATATTCAAGAATGCTCACGGAAAATACTAAATAAATAAAGAGAGTTAAAGTATCACAGATCGAAAGTAATCACAGATTTTTATTTTATTATAAAAAAGCTGCTATTACTGTCAGTATAAAAAAAGCTGATTTTTATATTTGGTCCAGAAAAATTAAATCAAAAATAGATTGAAGAAGACTAGCAATGCCTCTTCAAATCCCTGCTGAATCATGAGAGATGGATCGTTTATTTAAAGATCAATCATGGTCACGCTCCTCAGACAATAGGCTTTGAATATGAAGATTAATTAATATATGCTAAATGATTTTTGGATCGATGATTATTCAAGATAAAAAATATACAACTAATTCTATTGTCTACGGGTTTGAAGTTACACTGATTTAAAAAAAATCTGCCTTAAAAGAGTTATAAAATAAATTCGATATTCTGGGGTGTCAGAAAATGTCATATTCTTATCTGAATGCCATTTTTATGTCTGCAAATATTGTTTGTATTAATATTTAATATTTTTAATATGAAAAAAAAAAATGGAATTTCTACAATAACATTTTAATCAGGACGCAATCCTTCATCAGACAGATGCAACAATGACCGCACTACAGAAATAACCGGCGAAACCATAAAAATTCCGCGGAACAAATTGGAGTCGGATCCGAAGAATTTCATCAGCCACAATGTTGTTCATCCTAACCGCATTTCCTCCCATGCTCCGTGTCTGTTTTTATATTTCAGCATTTTCAGAGTCTCAGCAACAGATTGCTCAGCCACCTTTTCATCAGCGTAAAACTTGACTCCTCTCGAGAATATCTCGCACGTGTACGTGTACTAATAACGCTAAACTTTATAGTGGTCTCGTGAGTAGTGGCCCGGAAGACGTTTCCCGTGTCGTCAGGCTAACGGCCGCCGCGAAATGGCGCCTAATTTAAATTCGGCGTCGGCGGCGTCGCGACGATTAATTGCCGCCGAGCCCGCGAATAAAACTGTATTGGCGAGATCGTTAATCACCGATTGATAGATTAAATTAAACGATTGATAATGGCACAATAATGTTGGCGGAGTATCGGATCGTCGATTCGAGTGTTGAACACAATGGAGGACCCATTAGGAGACAATGGGGGGAGACGATCCACTATCGTGATTAATTATTTCGGAGCGAGGGAGGCAGAGACGCCAGAGTGGATCAAGAAACTGGAGATGATGGGGAACATGGACGAGGATCGACAACGAAACGCAATTCATTAATTGGATAAGAGATGTCCGCGCAAATATAACTTTGACAATAAACCGCGTGATTGTCGAGAATGTTAAGCCGGTCTTTTCGTAAAAAGAGAGTTTCAACCCCTTTCGTGTTTAGTGCGGAAAATTCCCCGACGAGGCGGCACTTAAAGAAAGGTTAAGTGCGCGACTCGGTCGTATCTTGCCAATTATTTCATTGAAATATTTGCTTTTTCTTTCTTGAACAAAATATTAATATAATAATTATTTTAATATAATACTTGTTATGCAATTAATATTAATTGTTATTTGTAAAAGCATGTACGGATTTTCTTCATATATATTTTTTTCGAATAGACCGGAGAAGAAAAACATGTCTTATTATTTTTTATTTATATAAAAAAAATGGTATATGTATTAACAATGTTTGCTGAAATAATTCAGTGAATGTAAACACGTGGAAATCATTAATAATAATAAAATTATATTTTTGACATCATAATAATTGTGGTTTAATAACCCAAAAGATTTATTGGAAGCAAGCTTAACCGGTCTCTTTATCATCAGGATTTTAGGACTACATATTTTTAATAAATTCGCAACCTCAGCTAAATTTCAGGGAAGAGATCATTATACTTTTAGAAGAACCTTAGGAACGATAGTTTAGATCAGGGGTTTACAAGGGGGTCATAGTGGGTCATTGATGGAAATATAAAAAGGATCTATGGTATTCCAAGAGTAAAAAAACGTAAATCTCATTACAGATATATTTAGGTTTTTCTTAAAAATTGATTTATTTATTTCCACGAAATGATTTTCGATACTTAGAATATTTGATGCATCTTTCTGTTGTTGAAAAAGATAAGATTAAAACTTTATGAGCCGCAAGGTTTTACATCAAACCTAGCCTGGGGGCCGCATGGTTTT